>QKZZ01000350.1:0-14094 GCA_003521265.1 Cetradonia linearis
ATCAGGTGGGGCCGTGCCCCAGATGACGTAAGCCGGTATTATATCACGAGACTACGTAGCCCCTCGATTTCACACTCATGCATAAGTAGAATTTCATTTGAACTGGCTAGAAGCAATTCCCTGGTATTACCGCTCAACCTATGACGCTAATTTTGCTCATATACAAGCGACATAGCTTGATAAACTTATAGTGGCTTTAGAATCGTTCATTCTCACTCATACGAAAGTTCTGACCACCTGAATTTGTTCAAGGCAAAGGTATAGAACCACCCGCCACCCACTCCTATATCAGTAGCTCACTCATCGAAGCGGCGCTTCTTCCCTTCACATCCAGCCTGAACAATGCTACTTGTCTCTTGCAGCGTGTTACACATCTCCTCCTATAAGACTGAGCCGACAGAATACTTGAGATCCTTACTCTGAGCATACTGCAAGGCATTCTCAATAGTGTCACGTAAGAACTTAGCGGACTCCTTGCGTTCCAGGCGCTGATGGCGGGTATTCTCGAACTCTTTCTTAGATTTCGAGTACAACGCCACCAAACGCGCCAGCTTAACCGATGCATCGCTTGGTGAGGTTGAGGGCTCAATGAAGAAAGTATGGAGAGAACCCACTAATTCGGCAGCTTGGCAGGGAGGACTTAGCTATATCAACTCAAAACACCGCAGTGGGAATTGATCATACAAATGAGGTGATCGCGGCACATGACAACAGCAGCTAGCGTCTACTCTGTATATTCGTAATTCAAGAATTTGAGTCCCAACATCTCTTGCACGTACAGTGTCACTGCCGGGGTGCCGTACATTCTACGGCTCATGAGTATCTTGAAGGCCTTCTGGTAGATGGTCATCTCCCCGCGGCTGAAATCGTCGGAATATCGCTGTGGGATCGCATAATCGTAAGCCAAACAATTATCAAAATCGTTTCGCTTGTCTGGTCTGAAATCGTAGAGGCATTCGACACACGGGTGGGCCCTGGTGACGGAGCTATACGTATCGAGTAATTGCTGCACCTCATTATCGAGGTTCGTTTGCTTTGAAGTCATGGTGAATTTAGCACAAGAGTAAGGACAGCCTTAGAACACGGTACATGCGGTTGAATTCTAAGGATCGATATTAGGGTTCTATGTCAGGATCTTTTTGCATAGATGGTTGAGATGTGAGATCCGGATCAAGATTGGCGCGAAATATTTGAGGCCGGAAGTATGCTCGACTGACAGAACCAACGAGACGTCATCAAATGTCTATCAGATTGTGAAGGCCCCTTATAGGAGATGCTGTTGGCTTCGATTAGCCGTTTTTGCATCACCAGGTTCGATAGAGAGCAGTCAGACCGAAATAGGTCTGTTCTGGCCAATGAAACATGACTCCACTACAACATCCTTATGTAATCATCAGCTTTGGCTTTGCCAAAAAATCCACACTTGTAGATACCTGATCGCAGAGCTGAATAATGACCCTAAAGTCACCGCAGAGGGGAGACGAGATTGTCATCAAGGGCGTCATAGAATAGGCACACTCCTTAAGACGAGGGTTTTATTTAGATAGATAGCCTACTTTATAGATTAGAAGTGATGCAGTGTCTTGACAATCCTCTATGAAGGCTATGATGAATAGGTAGGTCGTAAAGAGGGTCTCTATGTAAATGCTGGTGGAAACCAGGCCATGGGCGATAAGGGATGAGGCAGATCCTCTTTGTTGAGGTATTACTGGACGGCAGGAACTAATCCTGCAGCTGCCCATTTGTAGTCAATCAAGATTTTTTATGGATACTGTAGAAGCTCTTGAGGAGAGGTCGTCGTGACATATATTTCTTCGGAACTTGGCAAGCTTGGATCAATTGGGCTAGCCCAACAAAATCTACCAGAGATCCTCGTGGAGAAGGACTTCCATCAATATGCATCACCACCAGAAGTTCAGGATTATGAATCTTTAGTCATTGAAGAGAAAGACTTCCTTACTTGAGGTCCTCGATGGCGGCGATAGCAATCCGCGAGCAAGATGAAATCTGATTCCGGCAAAGTATGGATGGCAGCACAAGAAAGTTTGGATTTATCAGGGTATCAGGCAACTGGTTGCAGGCATTGCTATAGTTATCTACGCCTGAGCGACTGATTACGGTACGAAATACACGCATACCTTAGCTTGTATGAATTGTTAGTACTTGACCGTGCCTGGAGAGCTGCACTTCTGTACGGCTTCTCTCAGGTGGTCGACTTGTGCAGCTGCAGGAAAGAATTATCTTTGATCTCCTTCAGATGATTGACATGTGTTTACTTAATGGAAATTGCCGAGCTACATACCTTGCAATGCTCAAAGCACGCATAGAAGCAATACAGATGACGCGACGAAGAATTGCCCACGAACCAATCACTCGTTTCAATATTGTTGCGCAAAGCCCTGAAGTGATTTTAGGGTCCTTTACATGACATAAATAATCTGAGATCAACCTATTGAAATTTGACTGAAATCTTCCCAGGAAGACGGAAAATTGCTGTTCCAGACGACGTCAACAAATAAGCCGGCTGCCGGCTTTTCCATCTTTCTCCTTCCATTTCAAGGTCACTCCTTCCACATCTTGCACCTTGACCACTGCTGTAAACCCCTTCTCTGCTTCAGGAATAAGGTCTACAATCGTTCACTTGTCTTGTGCCTAATTGGGCGAATGCCTTGCATACTGCCACCAACCTGCTCTTTCTCGTCACCATGAGGGTCACGTCAGCTGCACTCGCTGCTTCAGCGCTCTTCTTGCCTTCGGCCTTCGGCATCCGCCTACATGGGCGAGACATCAATGAACCTTTGCTAGATTCGTATGACTACATCGTCGTGGGCTGTGGCATTAGCGGTCTTGTAGTCACAAATCGACTTTCAGAGATTGCAAACAGGACCGTGCTCTGCATCGAGGCTGGCATAGCGTAAGCACTTCAAACCTCGGGAGCACTGCTGAAGCTAAAAGTCTTAGCGATCACTATGAGACAATCATTCAAGACCCAGTCTACGTTGGTGCTGATGTTGGCGGAATCTATGACTGGAATCTGGTCACTGTGCCACAAACACAACTAGACGGCAGTACTCGCCTCATGCCACAGGGCAAAGTCCTTGGCGGTGGCAGCATTCTCAACGCTATGTGCTGGAATCGAGGTGGCTCTGATGACTTCAATGCTTGGGAAGCCCTTGGAAATCCTGGATGGGGCTGGAAAGGTATCCTACCATATTTCATGAAGGTACATTGTTGATTCTCCTGACCCGTTCGATTGCTCACAATAGCAATAGAGCGAGACGTACACGCCAGTTTACTCCGAGGAGATTGCGGAAGAGTACTCCATCCATTACAATCCTGCTGTTCATGGTACTTCCGGTCCAGTTCAAGTCAGCTATCCCAAGTATTTCTACCCGCAATCAGGTGAGTGGCATCTTCATTCTCAGAAGTTATGTTCCAGCTCACGCAACTAGTCAATCTCTTCGCTGGTATGAACCTTCTTGGACTTCCAACGCAGTACGATCCTAACGATGGGACATCCGCGGGACCTGCCTTGGTTCCCACTGACATCGACCCGAACAATCAAACCCGTTCCGATGCTCGTCGGACGTACTTTGATCCCTATGTGAACCGGAGCAACTTTCATGTCATCACGGGCCAACACGTGACTCGATTACTAATTGAAGGATTTACCAGCGATAACGCAACCGGTACTCCAACGTCTACTGGTAATACCAACGGCAATGGGCCCTCTACAGGAGATAATGAAGGATTTGGGTTTGGTCCTGACGGCAGTACTCCCCCTCTATCAGGGCAGAGTTCTGCTCGTTTTGCTCGTCGCCAGAGCCCTACCACTTCAAGCTTGAGAGTCTCCGGTGTCGAGGCAGGTAGCTTTCTTTCTCACTTTGATTTAGTTAACCCCGACTAGTTTGCGCCCAATGCCTCCGCACCGCGTCAAACAGCGTATGCCACGAGAGAGGTTATTGTTGCTGCAGGTGCTTTGCACTCCGCTCAACTCCTTCAACTCTCAGGGATAGGGCCCGCTTCATTGCTCAACGAACTCGACATTCCAGTAGCCCTAGATTTGCCTGGTGTCGGCAATAACCTGCAAGACCACTGTCTCGTGGGAACATTCTATCCTTGTAGGTTATACAAAAGCTCTTTCCATCCTCGTGGGACTGATCAATATTGCAGATAATAACGCCAGCTATCCTTTACCAACCGAGCTTACTACAAATGCCACTTACAACGCAGAAGCGGAGCAAGAGTACAATACTGACAAGACTGGTTGGTGCACTCTTCGGATTGCTCCTGGAGATGTAACTAACACGCACAGGGCCCTGGACTGCGGGATCACCCAATGCCTTGGCTTTCAATCCCCTGCCACTAATCAGCAATAACTCAGCAGCAATCTTGGCCAATGCCAGTAACCAGGATCCGACAGAGTACTTGACGGCAGGACTAGACCCTACGATAATCGCAGGCTATACTATACAGAAGCGGTCCTTGACGGCACGATTAGCGCAGAACAACGTAGCTGCCTACGAGATCATCAACAACGATGCCGGCAGCTTGACAGTCTCAATTATGCACCCCTTCTCAAGAGGCACCTGTTACATTCAATCATCTGATCCGTTCCAGCCGCCGGCCATAGATCCAAGGTGGTTGACAAATCCTGTAGACCGACAGATACTAATCGAAGCCCTACTATTCAATCGACAGATTTTGGCGACTCCTCCTATGCTCGAACTCCAAGCCGCCCAATTCGTACCACCCGTTGATGCTGATTTGGATGCCATCAATCAAGTGATCAATAATGGCATCAGAACCGAGTTTCATCCAAGCGGTACATTGGCTATGCTACCCCTTGAACAAGGCGGAGTTGTAGATTCACATCTACGCGTCTGGGGTACGCAGAACCTGAGAGTCGTAGATGCGGGCATTTTCCCCATCATCCCAGCGGCGCATTTGCAGGCAGTCGTTTATGGAGTGGCGGAGAAGGTAGGAGGGAGTCGTTCATAACCAATACGAAACATTGCTGACACATGTTCGAAGGCAGCTGATATCATCAGGGCAGACAATCTTCCAGCCCAACAAGTATCCACCTCGTCTTCGAATGTTACAACCGTTTCAACGAACTCCACTGTAGGCGTCTTCACCGCCAGCTCGACGGGCTTCTACAGAAATTCGTCGGCAAGCTTGTATACACCTGCATCACAAAAAGTAACCACCGCTGCATCTTCTCGAACCAAGGTCACAACGAGCACTTCTCCACAGGGGCGATCTGCCACGCAGTCACCATTATCCACTGCCGTAAAGCCTACTACCAGCGCACTCCAGACAAAATCAGCCGCATCTACAAGCCAACTGGTGTCTATTTCGGGAGAGACAATTACAAGTTCAGTGGCTTCCAGTTCTCCAGAAAAAGTGTTGGTATTGACTAAAACTCTGCCTTCAACTCTGCCTGCTCTTTTATCATCTCTCGAATCTACACAGAGAGTAGAGTCCTCGCCAACATTGATAGACTCCACGTCTCACCATCATCAACACACTCCATGGCAAAGCCTGCGCCCATACGAGCACTTAAGCACGTCAGGGGTTGGTGTATTGACGTCTGCTGGCGTCCCGTCTCCTGTTGCGGCCTCTCCAGTACCAGTCATCGTAGGTAGCCCTTCCGAACCCAAAGCTGCGGCTACAGCACCATCAGAGATTCAGGCAGCCATTGATGCTTTTATCCAATGGCTCTTGAACTTCTTCTACATGGGTTAAGGGTCAATCACAACACCAGGTGGTTTTTGCTCGATCTCGTTAAAAGATACAATTTCGCTAGAGTATAGGTTTGGCTTTTACAGACATTGCTTGGGTCATAGTCGAATCATCGCTTGGGTCATCGTCGAACTATCGTTTGGGTCATCATCGGGTTATAGACTGACTTGCGCCATCAAGATAGAAACTCTTAACACCATAACCGAATGTCATGGGCCAAGAGCTTCAGCAGTAAAGTTGTCAGAGATTGTAGCCATCATGACGGACTGGGTCACAGAACCTCCACAGGCCGGCTTCTTCAGCGGCTCCACGAACACTGGAGACTTCCTCTCCAGTAACAGGACGATTTATCTCGCCATATCTCACTTTTGTAGACCCAGCTCGTTCACGATCTAACTCCGTCGCTAACGATGATTCCAAGGTCTCCTCACCCTTAGAGGCCTTCGTCGACCTTGCCGGCTCCCCAACATGAGCATCAGGCCGATACTGCTCCATAACTTTGACATACATATCCCTCGACACACTCCCAAACACCCACCGCATAATCTCCTTCCCCTCCTCCTCCATCCCTGGCATAACCAAATACCTCAAAAGAACCCCCTTCTTTGCTATCCCATCCCCTATAAAACACAAATCCCCCACCTGTTCATACATCATTCTTGTACTCTCTCCCTCGCCGCATTAGCATAATCCCCCACTTTCAACAACCGCTTCGAACTCTCCGGCCTCCACACTTTGAAATCGGGAAGAAAGATATCAACCACTCCATCCAGCAATTCCAACCCCTGTAAACTGTCGAACGCGCTCGTGTTGTAGATAATCGGTACGTTCAACCCCTACTCCCATGCTGATATTACCGCGAGCACGACTTGCGGTACCACGTGCTCCGGCGTCACGAAATTGATTTTGGGCACACCTCCTACTTCTTGTAGTCTAACCATCCATTCTCCCAGTTCTGCGGGCGTGACGTCGAATCCGTTTTTCCGATGCGCGATGTCCCAATTCTGACAGAATACGCAGCGCAGGGTGTAGCCGGAAAAGAAGACGGAGCCGGAACCATTGTGGCCTTGGACGCAGGGTTCTTCGCCGAAGTGGGGGGGCTAGGGTGTTGATGGAGATGATGGAGGCGGGGACCATGCACTAGCCTGTTTTTTTTAAAGCGGTTTACGCTGCAGAAGCGGGGACAGAGCTTGTAATTTTGGAGGTGGGTGTGGGTGAGAGAGATACATATAACGGGGGATATATTCGTCAAGGAGGAAGGCGGGGCTTCAGTGCGCTTGAGGCCCGTTGCGAAGTGGGCTGTTATCAGCCCTACGATAGGTGGCAAAGCGAGATGCTGAATCTACAGAGTACGCTGATTAGACTTATCTACCGAATCTTGGATAGTGCTGATGTACGGATTAGCTGGTTATAAGGGTTTCGATCCTTCGCTATTTCTGCGATAGGTTGTACTCTAGCAAATTTTGTACTCATGTCATCCTGTAGGAGGTTGAATAATTTAATGTCTTACGTTCATTGTACCCATACAGCATGTGTCTAGAGTCTCAGTGCATCGTCTCTTCAGGATACTTTCCTGCACCGCTCGCTACAGCTATAAGAGCTCCAACGGGACAGCAACTTAGGAGGATTACCATGTCTGAGACTCTTAGTGTTAGATGCATTACAACCATGCAAGGTCGGCTAATCAGGAAGTCTTTTGGGTGAGACATTAAGTCATGCTGGCCAAGTTTTGTCTTTGTGGCAATCTATCATGTCGCCCTCCTGTGGACTATCTCTATTTCCTCAGCAGGAGCATAGGTCCGAAGGATTCCTTATGTATCATCATGCCCTGCACAGTACCAACCCTGCATGATGGAAATCTTTGATGCCAAGACAAGAAGCGAGACTCAACCGGATACTATTGGTTGAAATTCAGATTGTGTGTTGCATGGGAAAAGTGTGCTCTCTTGCAATGGGATCAGAGCCATGGTAATGGGAAACGACATTCAATCTAGACCGTTCGCAACCGCTGCCTCTTCTATCTCTTGCGTCGTTCAGAAATCCAGTCTCTTCAAAGATCATGATTTCATAGGATAAAAGGAAATTGTGTAGTACGAAGTACATCATTGTTGGTTTGTAGTTTGAACGTACCATAACCGACTGTAGTTCTAGAGCTCGTAGTTGCATGCTCATGTAATAACCCTCATCCCTCCCCAAGCGGTGATCATTGGGTATCAATCGCCTTGGCTGAAGCGCACCGGTCTTCTTTCGTCATCTGGCATATATCACCCACAATCTAAAGAGAAGCTACCGACAGAGTGCGACATGCGAGAAGGACCAGTAGTGGCACCCCCTCACGGACAATGAATTGCTATATTACTCGATTGGATTATCATCAATTCTTGTCACGTTGCAATTTTATCAAAATGTGTCCTCGTGAGTGGTGGCATATTGTGGTTCAAGCGGCACAGAAATAAAAGGATTGAGGGGGGTAAAGAGTGAAAGCTACTTTCTGACCTACTCGTGAGTGAGTCGGTGCGAGCCCTTGCGGTCTGGCGTGGGCAGAACTCGTTGGAGCGGCTGCCACACTGCCACTGGCCAAAAGGGAACTAATTGGCACCATTCAACGAACAAAATCAATAAATAATGGCATGATGCCTTCTGTCTTACGCCTACTGTCGAATCAATCTTCCGCCGGCCGGAGACGTTGAGGCGCATAACGCAACGACCACGCAGCTGCACATCATCTTTGTGATTAGTCTTATTATATCCTTATCCTTACTCAGGCGATAATGTGGTAGGGATCCTAGCGATTAGATGCATTGAAAGAACACGAGGGCTAACTGCAGTGCCGTTTACTCGCACATTGATGCATCACCGACCAACAGTGCACTTGTTCTGCGCGAGCCTAGATACCCGGCTGAAAGCTTTTTGTCGCCATGTCATTTTCAAGGACGTCTAGATGCAAAACCTTCGTATCGGCTTTCCCCCTTTGTATAGCAATCTCTTGTGCGTTTTATGTAGAAGCTCTCAAGCTAGGTGCGTGGTGAAAGCCGGGGTAAGCCGCAGGCTTACCCAACTCTAACTACTTCTGACCTTAGATGGATGATCAAATTCTTTCAGAAACACGTGGCTGGCAGGCTCCTAGTAGTAGTAGTATTCTGCTATCGACGTTCCCGTCACGCTTCAACGAGACGGTGTCGGGGGAACAGTGGGATCGGCAAATCGAAGGTTAAAGATCAGCAAATGAGAACGATACTACTTTGTAGTCATGTAGCATGAGCGTCGTATTGGCGTTAATACCGATCCATCTTAAGCCACTTTGGGGGCACGATCAGCGTGAGGGACAAGAGATAAATACAACTATTTAGTTGATGCTTCATCCAACTCCGGCCTCCGTGCAACAATGATACCCTCCACCCTTCTGTTTTACCTTCAATTTCCACATTAGAAAGCTGCCCTTTATATATACATTGATCGTGAGGATGTAATAGCATACCTTCCTACATCTAGGTCTCCTTGCTGGCCATTCGAGAGTCTAACTTACAAATCCCTCTCTCCCCTCACTACTCCTACACAAGCAGCCGTCCTCTGACCTCTCGACCCGCTTTTGAAAGCCACTCATCTACACCACTCAATTCACCGACTCTAATACTCTCTACCATCATTGATTCATGATTGAGAACGATTACGCCTTGATGACTTGACGACATTCACGATCATTACGATTCTACATTTCTCGCTACCTTGTACAACCGTTTCTCAATCATTCTTTGTTTTACGCTATTATATACCACAACATGGGCTCAGTCACCCCACTCGAGAGTTTTACCCATCTTACTGACAACCTACCCTCATGGCTCTCTAAACTCGACGACCTAACCGCTCAAGTTGCCGAACAGAATACCCGCTTCATCCGAGCCTCCCAACTCAGCGAACACATTGTCAGACGAAAGCATAATTCCACCGAATCATTGCGACCCAACGACAATGACTACGACGTCCCGGAGCCCCCCTCAGATATAGCCGTCATCACTGCAACAGAGCCAGACACCACCTATAACCCCCCAAACCCTTCCTACAAATGCCTCTCCCAGGCCTTACGTCCCAAGATTGTCAGCACATCTAATACCAACATGGTACAAGAGCTCAAACGAAAGCGTAAGCCTGGCTCAGCAATAAATTCTGCTGCCTCGGGTCGTCCTCGCTACCGTACGAAGTCAATGGTCGTCATCTATTACGACGGCGAAATACAACTCGCATTCGAATCTCTTGTAAAGTCTATTGCTACTGCTCGCAACATCCTACGCAAGGGCAAAATCACTGCAATCTTCAAGGCACGCATGGCATCGATGGGTGCGGAGGCGACTCCGTTGTCTGGTGCTGCTGGAGACATCGCAACGCTGAACCCTAAGATGATAAGATCCTCTGGTTTCTCGCGGACTCGGCTGGGGCCAAACATGCACGGCGATAGTGATGTGAAGATGACGGGATTTGATGACACTGATATGGATCTTGAGACCGCACAGAATCTGTGTGAGGTTGGTGCACATCAGTTTCTACGGGATGGTGATTGTAGGCTGGAGATTACGGGTACGAGAAAAAGATTTGAGAAGGTGCTAGAAATTGCTAGGAAAGAGATTGAGAAGTTGAAGTTGGAGGATGAGAAGAATGCAACGGAGAGTACTAAGAAAGAGGAGGATGTGACGGTAGCACAACCAAGGGAGACTACACCGGTAGTGGAGGTGGAGGAAAAGATGGAACCTTCGCCTGTGGTACATCCTCTAATCAAGCAGATCAATTTTACGGGGACGGGAACTATCGAGGTCGATGATGGATCAGACAATGAGTCTGTGCAGATTGACCTGTCGGCCATTCGGAGAACGACAAGAAGGGTATGACTTTTAGATCATTCTTGGCTCATGTCGCTTTGGGGAGCAGCATTGCTTCTTTTAGTGTGGATCAGTATCTGGTATACATGGACACTGATTGCAATTGCTTTACTGTTGGCTGAGCGACTTTCTGGTATTGACTGGGTTGCATTTGCTAGCGAGAGCTTTATATAAGCGTGGTTCTTCAGCGATGGTGTCTGGGATCTTTCTAATAAATATGACGAAAATTGCTTCGACCGGGGTTCATAACATGCATGAGCTTAATGAATTTGCAAAACCAGGTGATAGCGTGTTTCCTACCTACTGCGAATGATGTGTGATATTGTTGTCGTGCTACCGTAATTGAGTAATTGAAGTTAATATTCAATCTACAAAAGTTGTCCCCTCCTTCGGCCGCTTCACTTCCTCCTCTCACCTTGTCCGCATTCCCTCTCATTAAACGAACCTAATGAGAGCCTGGTCACCTTCTTGCTTTTGATACATGGGTGTTATCTGAACAAGCCACGACGAGGAGGAGGCCATGCTCGTCGGCGTTTCCATTGCCGATATTCTTGAACCTTTGCTTCCTGTCATCATCTTCAGACGAAAAATTGATTGAAGTCATTGAATTGCGGCCTTCATCAAGTCAAAGATTGAAGATGACACGTAAAGACAAGGTTAGCAACCTCCAAAGTGCCCACCTTCAATTACCAACAGCTAATGTTTTTCCAGGCTGTAAGACTTACCTCCAGCCCCAAGTCGGGCCCCAGTGATGACATGGACTTGTTGAGCGACGAGACTTTAAGCTCAGTCCCTACCAGACGGGCAACTTCAAACATCACTCCTACCACCAGTAGCTCGAAACCCAAAGGACCCCAGCCTCGGATCTCTGTCAAGAAGGACCGAATACCAGACAAATGGCAGGAAATTCCTGGCATCGATCCTCAAAACATCCTTGCCACGCGTACTCGGAAGGCTGGACGTGATTCTAGCGAGTCACCGAATCCTAAGCGTCAGCGTACTATCCGGAGACGCACTCAGACTCCCGTCATCTATTCTGGGAGATGGCACCCTATGGACGATATCCTCAGCCCGAAAAGGGCGGCAAAAGCAAAGGCTGCGTGTGGAAAGCTGCGTGAGCAATCGGATACTGATGACTCCGACGAAGAGCCCGAAACGCACAGGACGGAAAATGAAAGCAGTGACACTGATAAGCTCTCTCAGACTCTTGTTCGTGCAACAAGCCCGGACCGGCGCCGTTCGTCGCGGAGATTGTCAAATGGGAATGTGCCTAATTATCAAATGCGGTATGTACTTTCATATGTGCTTCTCGTAATTTTTTGGACATGACAGCGTTGTTAATATTGGAGAACCAGATTCTATCCGACCTTTGATAAGGCCTTACGTCCAGCTTCTGCCCGGGCTGCGCTAGTACGGAAGGCAAAGGTCCACACTGCATGCAGACCGTCAACAGAGACTTCCCCTACTCTGGATGAAGATGAGGGTATGACTGTGGACGTGGATTCAAAGACTGCGGAAAAGGCTCCTCCCACTACAGCGTCATCTGCGCCAAAGCTCTCGTTCTCGAAGGTTGTGTCAGTTTCGATCCCTTCACTTCCATGCAATAGTGTCGGCAAGCCTTCAACATCACCTGCCAAGAGCATGGAAAGCGGGCCTTCGCAGCTGCCATCCCCTCCAGTCTGGTCTAATTTACAGAATCCACACATGGGGAAAACATCCATTGACTACGACAAACTTGGAAAACTTGATCAGCTCATCTACAGCTTACAGAAGGGTGCACCTGTGAATGGTAACACTTTGCCTTTATCATGGCGAACGGTCAAGCAGACTCTTTTTGAGTATGGAGAAATCACTCTTGACGAGCTGAACAGCGAAGAAGGGACCAACTGGCTGAAACTTCGATATGAGTGCCTTCGACTTGGCATTGAAGCATTTTTTAAGAGCAAATCCGAAACGGTAGATAAGAACGACTGGACGCTTTTCCGGTATGAGGATTTCTATGCATTCGATAAACACCGTGGTGAGAAGTACTGGTGGCATCGTAGAGATAGCATTGTCAGTCCAAATACTACAACCACAAAGAGTGACCAACGCGAGCTTGCGGAAGTAGCTGAGACCGACAACGACGAAGAAGAATGGCACAATACAGGTTCCCCATGCAACCAAGGCAACGCTGTGAAAGAGTATCCCACCTTTCCTGCTGCTGACGACCCTGAGCCAGGAAATCCCGCAGCCAATAATGGTGGTGATGAGGAGGTAATCACTTACCTTGACGAAGATGGACCATGCAAAGGGAAAATTGCCACCTCCGACCTCGAAGATTGGAGAGCTGAGCATAAAACAGCAAATGATACTGGTCCGGGGGGCCTAGCCAACCCCATTGATGAGGGAGTACTACACGAAAGCAGAACCAGGATCATCGACCTCGAAGGCTGGGGTAGTGAAGATAATGCATTGGTGGAGATCATGCAGCGAGAGCAAGTCTTGTCTTCTGAGGGCATCATGCGCAATGAGGAAATCAGAACGACCATTGCTGAATTTTTGAATGAGCCCCTGAGCAAGCCTCACGTTGCGACTGACATCATCCTGAGCCAGTCCGGTAACAACAGCAACCAGCAACACGACAACGACGAACCCCGCAATCGTGCTTCCAATTCGTCAAGTAACCTTCAATCTTCGTCGAACCCCCCGCTTTCGGTAGGATTCCAGGCCATTAATAGAGTGATGGGTGAAAAACCCACTGGCGAAAACATCACAATTTCAACCAATCCCTCCAGGAAGAGTAAAAGAGCGGCGGAATCTGAACCTACGGTCCAAGTACACCAAGACGCGCCTGGTGGGTCACCAAGGATCAGACATATCATCGCCAACAACCCCCCATCACCCGGTACAGATCTCCCAAAGGAGAACCTTCAAGCTGAGACCGAGCACTCCAGCCAAGTTTCTATCAGGACACCTCAACCTCCCAGATTCCGTCAAGTGACGGCCTCTTCCCCTTTCCGCTCTCTCTTTGGCGGCCCTCCAGGACCCCGTTCTCTGAACACCTAGACTTACTATTATCTTTAATTTCGGCTTTCAGCATTTGCTATAGAGCATTCATATAGCCGCTGCGGTTTGCTATGCAAATGTTCCTGTATTAGAAGGAATAAGGCCTTCCTTCATATAAGCTGCTTGCTTGTAGCTGTATCTTTATTGCCATTTTGCTCGAGAAGGATTCGACATGTTTGCACTTCTGGCTCTCAATATAGAGTTAGGGACAGTTGCTGCGATAGATACCTCTGCTGTTCAGCTCTGACAAACTTTGGAAGAATAGGCAAGTTGCGAGAGAAGGACAAGATATGATCACAGTCTAGCTATCAAGACATCACTTAGTATAATTGCTGCAATAGATACTCTGTGGCACTTAGCTCGCTTTGATAGAGCTTACAACAATAATCTTACAATTCTCCCGCTCCAACCCCCACGCATCCAATCCTCC
>QKZZ01000352.1:0-10899 GCA_003521265.1 Cetradonia linearis
GTAGAGACGAGGGAGGAGTAGGGGAATGGGTAGGTTGCTGAGAGATGGAGGTTGGAGCGGAGGGTTGTGAGGAATGCTGGGAGTGTTAGGTTTTCGGTTATTGAGAGATTGGTTATGGCAGGGTAGAGGGGATAGTGGCTTCAGTGGACGGTAGCGTAGAGAGGTCGACGGTGGTGAGTTGATATATGGAGACGTACTTGCGCCAGATCGATAGCCAGGAATGCTATCGCTGAAGGCTTTCACATTCTCACCCAGGTCCCAGTCGGTCAAGATGTCGATGTCAGATATACGGATTTGGGGCAGATTGGGTGCCATTATGAACGTTTTGGGCGTTCGGTATTAGTATTCCCCTACGGAATTCCACTTCCACTATAGAACTCAAAGGATTAGAAGTCAGGTCATAATATTAATTATATGCACGATAAGTGAAGCATACATACGTGGACACCAGATCATTCTTATTTTATCAGCCCCTTATCGCACACACCACCTATAGTGTGATTGATATAGCACTAAGCACCACACAGTGCCCCCCCAAGCCCCTCGGATCGGTGTTGCGGACTCGTCATTGGTATATGGTTGGTTACGAGTGCAGTCTCTTATCGTGCGACACGACTAGGGGACCCTTGGATGGATTCGCATAAACTTCACTAGATCAGACAGGCTAATCACGGCGATAGAAGAAGGGCGGGCAAGGCGTGAGGCGTGAGACGTAGTTTGCCAACAACAAGCGGGAAACGGCCGACTAAAGTTGATCCCTTCACCACTTCAAAAGATTGCTTAGTCAGCCTACGCATCTGGCATTACGCACGGACTACTTGCTTGTGCGAGACTCCTGGCGCTTTTATGCCTCACAATTGTCAACGATCACTCGATGTTTCAGGAATCAGTTGGCTACGTCCAGTACGCGAGGCTGGCTGGTCAACCTCATGCTATTGGTGCGTGAAGATGTGTTTTGTTGTTTGATGGACCCCGACTCTTCAATATTCCTGTCTAGGTCTAGTTGGGTCATGAGGGGAAGTTGTTCTAGGCAGGTAGTATAGTTTGTTGCGTCTATTGTGGATCTAGATGTCATAGATACCCCTTCAAGGCCGCACTATCATATCCTCTCTCGCCAGTCCGGTCCCAATGTGTTGGACCTTTACTCAAAGCCTCAACATATTCCACATACGCTCGGGAGTTCTTGGGTAGGTCATATCGAGCTTGTTCAGGTTGAGGGCGGTGTAATTGTTGACAGCCGTGCTGTGCTTTACTATGACAAGATCAAGCCACCCGCATCGCTACAACTGGATTAGTTTCAGAGCATGGATTCAATGGTATTTATGGAAGGTTGAGTCAGGCATCCGCCAGTGATTCGGATGTTGAGCCCAAACTGTGATAAGGACCGTGGGATTGCCACAGATTAAATAAGCAACATTCTGAAGGAGTGACACTTACTCGTTTGCGGCCAGGATTTACCCCGAACTCTCTCCCAATCGATTGCAGCTTCTCACCGTGCTCATTGAGTTATTCTGTAGGTAGAGGACCATCTCCCACTTTTGTAGTGTAGGCTTTTACCACGCCAACGACCTCTTTTATCTTGAAAAAATTGAGCGCCAGTCCTGTGAACACCCCTCCAATGCCCGTGTTGGACGACGTAGTACCATTAGTCGACGTCTGAAATGAGGGCGTTGGCCCCTTCGACGAGGATTTTGGTGTCGCTCGATGATTGCGCGCTCTCGATCAGTGGGATCGCGTCGATCACGAACCCTTGCAGCTCTGTTCGGTATTCGTCCATACGAGGTATCTCTTCTTCAACATCATATCCTTGTAGCAAGATACCGTATCGCTTTTGAAAACTATAAGCGAGCGTTCTGAGTTTGCAATCGAGCGTCTCCTTGTCGAAAATCTCAGATATCCTCACACCCGAGCGGGCAGATTTGGTCGAACAGCTGGGTCCGATACCCTCCCCACTGCCCCTTTTCCCAACTCTTGTTCCTCAAGACCGTATACTAATTGGTGTAAGTCGAAGACGACGTGGGCTCGATCGGATATGATTATGCGTCCCTCGGTATCCAATCCTTTCTCTTTGAGATCTGCTAGCTCTTTATAGAAGGAGGGCATGTGAACTACCACTCCTGAACTAATCAAGTTGATGCAACCGGGGTTCACAAGACCGGAGGGCAGAATGTGGAAGTCGTAGGTGATTCCATTCGCAACGATGGTATGCCCAGCATTATTCCCATCTGCTGAGCGAGCGCAAATATGAGAGGAGGCGCAAAGGATATCGACAAGCTTGCTTACCTGCAAAGTGATGCTGGTAACAATTTGTAAGCCACTACGCAACGGCCTAGACCCCTCCCACGATAAAAAGTTTGCGTTTACCAAGGCCTAGCTGGTAGTTAAATGGGGGCTCAGCCCCAAGACCCAATAGCCTGGTCATTGGTGATAGCATTACCTTGCCATAAGAGGGTGGATTTCCTCAAAAACATTGCGATTTGGAAAGGAGAGTACCATAACTTCATCACCAAATTGACTCCCCAGCACAATCGATGCCAGTCGTTCTGCAGATGCTATGCAGATGTCACCGTACGGCCATGACTCTAAAAAATGCCCCAGGGATATGTATAGGGCTGAGCTAGTGTCCGGAAATCTTTCCGTTTCAAGCCTCATCCACTAGTACTCTAGCTTTCTACTTCATCATACGGAGACATGAGACTAACATTGATACTCGATGAGTAAGGGGCTTTCCTGCACACCGCATATTACTCGTCCGGATGACGTGCAATAGCAATATGTAGCAGGACTTGAGCAAAGAGTCAGTCCTTTGGAGCTTATCTGTTCTGATAGCTTGAATGGCAAGTCTTACGATGATACAAATATTTCAGTCATCGATTTGCCTTGCTGATTGATTTGTGGTCGGTCGTCCTTTGGGCCACTCTCCTACGCTGGACATGCAACGCGTCTCACTCACCGGTCCTGCTTTGGGTCTTGAAGTAGACATCGAACATATCTGGTGAAAGTCTAGAGAGGTCAAACGCCATGTTCGTTTAGAGTCGTCCATGACCCTCGTCTCTAATATGATAGGCAGCTCGAGTGTATTCTGTCCCTCTTCACTTCAATGGTCATCTTCTCCTAGAATGATCCACTTGGTGTTTCTTATCTGCATCTATAATGTCCATTTCATTGTCATTGCTCAGGCGTGACGGTAAGGAACCGAAACATCAACGAAAGGATTGTGTCCTATCCACAATACGGAGTAAACAGCATAACACAACACAATAACTTCACCACTTAGTAACTCCTCACGCTCCTTTGTACCATATCTGTTGTTTTTTGCAGAATCATTCATTATAATCTCACAGCTCGTTGATCGAGCCTTTTCCATTGAAACAAGAAAAGTGTCTCCTAGAACCTCGTCAACATGCGCTTCGCTCACGTTGAGATCATACTTTTAGCAGCTGGATCTGCCTCTCCTACAAACGCTCACACCACTTTCACTAACTTCTTTGTTGACGGTATTGACCAAGGCGACGGCACCGCTGTACGCATGAGCAACAACATTCCTGAGGCAACACACCCTCTACCGAATGTTACTACTCCTGATATGGCTTGTGGTAAGTACTTATCCACTTCCGTTTGGACTAACGATCGTTTTGATTTCGGCTTCCATCCAAGACTTCTGCTTTATTAATGGGCGCTTCTCGCGATCTACATGAGTACGGTGCTAATAGTCGTCCAACAGGTGTGAACGGCGAGACTGGTGTCTCTCGCATCGCTAGCGTCAATGCGGGCTCTGATTTGACATTCGAGTGGCGTAGCTGGCCAGATGCCTCCCACCCAGGCTCGATCGATATCAGCCATAAAGGTCCATGTGCGGCGTACATGAAGAAAGTCGCCGACTCATCCGCGAGTAAAAACGCTGCTGGAGATGGGTGGTTCAAGATCATGGAAGACGGCTATGACAGCGTAACTGGCAAGTGGTGTACGGAGAAGCTCATTCCCCACGATGGACATCTCACCGCCACCGTTCCCGATGACCTAGAAGCCGGATATTATCTGGTTCGACCAGAACTCCTGGCCTTGCATCAAGCAGACAAGACCCCACCCGATCCTCAATTCTACGTCGGCTGTGCCCAAATATTCCTCAATTCCAGCGGTTCTGCTACACCTTCCAACCCTGTGGCGATCCAGGGATACGTCAACATGAGTACACCGGCAATGACTTATGACATCTGGACGGTACCACAGAAATTGCCCTTCCCCAATTTTGGCCCACCGTTGTATACGTCTAGTAAGTCCAAGCGTAGTCTTAACGCTGGCACAATGACTCAGACCATCGGTCTCAAGCCAGATGGATGCGTGATGGAAAATGCCAATTGGTGTGGCTTCTTGCCTTCATTGTATACGGACGGAAATAGCTGTTACGCTGTGAGTTTATCGGGATCTCATCTTTCGCTTGACCACTGCTGATAGCGCTAAAGTCCTCCGCAAACTGCTCAGCACAGGCAACCGACTGCTATAATTCCGCTGGCCCAACTGGAAGCGAGAATTGCTTCAACTGGGAGAACTTCTGCACTGCAATTCGTAATGATTGCGCCTCAAGCAGACCTTATGGTCCACCTTCAATTTCCAATTATCTGCCAGGGCCGTTAGAGACACTCAATCCTTCCGTAGTTGTCGCAGCCACGGGGCCCGTGGAGACATCTGCGCCTACGTCGATGGCCTCCGACATAGCCCCTCATACTGCAGCGGCGCCCAGTTCCGTCAGGTCTGCTACAAGCACTTCTGGTTCTACTGGGTCCATTGATACTTGTGGTAGCAATGGTGGCCAGACCTGCGCAAGTAGCATGTGCTGTTCTGCTGCTGGGTAATTTTTCCCAAGGATACCAGCCTGCAATCTTTGCTAACGCTTGATAGTTATTGCGGTATATCTGATCAATACTGCGGCTCTGGCTGCCAGTCCCGATTTGGGAAGTGTTCCGGTACATCGAGGCACAAGAGAGCTCATTTTAGGCATCGTCGACATCGTGGACATGTGATGCGATTCTGATCAAAGTATCGAAACAGATTGTACCACCATCAGTTCGACAATAAGACACAGATATGAATGATGATGTGTATAATGGAGATGATCAACAGCGGATATCCGGATTGTTCAGGTTGAAGGAGCTCATGGACCGTTACTTCACGTCCAAGCAATTAGATTTAATCTCCTGTTCCTGTGTGCAGCAATAAATTACTTTTCATGACTGCCGTAGTTCATCATAGAATGCCCACAGTGAGGCGCGGCAGTGCCTGAGTAGACCACAGCTGGGCTTAAAGTGGTCGCGTCAAACCCGCTATTATTTACACGACCATAACGCGTCCAATCAGAAGCCGCGCTCACTCAGCACAGTTGATCATTCACCTCACCACTCACACTCGACACTCACCACCACTCCACCCCAATCGTTTTTAGCTCTTTCGCTACTAGCTTGCTCTTATAACTAGCTTCTCACCTACATTGTTTCGTCTGCATCTTTCTATTCGAGGATGAATACTGCTAGAATGATTCCCAGCTGGGGTGGAGCGAAGCCCAAGAGGGGCCGTCCGTCGAATGCCACCGCAAACTCATCCCCCAGTACTATGAAAGACTCCCCCGAGGTACCTAGACTAAGACCTGCCCTCGCAGGCAAAGGCATAATAGGTGGAGGGAAGGTTGGGATAGGGGGAAAGGGCTTGGGTAAAGCTGGTTTGCGAAGACATCGGTAAGTGAGTAAATGCGGTAGAAGCCCACGGTCAGGCTTTTGGTCGTTGAGGAGGGGGTAATGCAGACACGAGGTTGAGAGATATCTGGCTTTCATGCGTTGGGATCAGTGCTAATGCCATTGCGTCTTCTAGTAAGATAGTCAAGGACTCCGTGAGAGGCATCAGTGAGTTGAACAACGAACTGGAAATCGGGAGGAGGAGCTACCAGCTAATTGCAATGTCACACTAGCCAAGAATGACATACGGTACGGCGTCTTCTTCTCGTTACATGCTCTCTAAAGCTGACATATTGCACTTCAGACGACTAGCTCGACGTGGTGGCATAAGGCGCATCTCAGCAACACTATACGATGAGATTCGTACCGCCATGTGTGATAGGCTTAAGCTCGTATGTTCTCTTAACAACTACCTGCGTTGATTCTTGTGCTAACGGTATATGGCTCTAGATCCTGGCGGACTGTACAGTCTTCGTAGAGCATGCGGGCCGGAAGAGTAAGTGATGATAGTCGTTGTTTTACTGGGCATTCGGAAACGCTGACCCCGTTGCTTTCTCCTGCAGCCATCACTGTCACCGACGTGAGTTGGGCTATCCCCAATGGATTGAGCTACACAAGTATACTAACAACACTAGGTCATTTTCGCACTAAAGCGCGTAAGTCGACGAAGAACCTCTTTTTGGCCCCCGTTGGAGTCCCGACTACCTCATGACATACCAGCTAATCATCTGTCCTTAACAGCAAGGCCGTCCGATCTATGGTGAGCTACTAACGCCTCTGAACCTGAAAAAGCCACAACCTAATGATCTCTAGGCTTCGACCCGAAGTAGCCCGCCCATCATCTTTGTCACCATCATGAAAAAATTATTGCATAGCGCTTTGTGCTACACCACAAGCCCTGAACATCGATCCTTTCCAATGTCACGGCCGACCGGGTATCATGATTAACCCGACACGTCAGCCTTTCGATGAGAGCAATCTTCGAGAACCCACGGATCAACCACAAGTTCCGGCTTTTTTCATTTTCTTATTTCTAATGTGTAATATGACCAGGAACGTGATCGCAGTGCGGGTGCTAGGCATGGATAGGGAGCTGTGATACCCAAAAGGGCGTTGGATAACGCAATCTTTCAAAAGGTGGACCAATTGTCTTGTTGTCTCGGAACACAATCTTGTCCTCTTCGATGATGTGGCGAGGCGTCAACGAGAAGTAATGTAGTCACGACCACGACCACGATTACGATTTTTATGAGGGTGGTGCCTAGTGGGAAGCAATCTTGTCTTGTTTAGGAAAGCTATTAGTGTTTGGCAAGCACGGAACGCAAAGTCATATACATATTCGCCGTCATGTTTCAGGATCGAACATCGAGGTTCGAACATAGAGCGTGTATAGCGGGAAAAGACTACATAGATTTTTCCAAGACGTCTGAATTGTATTCCGTTTGGCTCCTTGGAACGTACTAGACCGGATGTTTAGATACCGTCAGACGGCAATATATTTCTCGCAATCATAATGGATTACCAGCATCTGCTATTGTAAGGCCACAGCAGCTTCCCAACCTGGCTGATCCTCTCATCAATGCATTCGTCCTATTGGGTTAAACCAAATCGCAATCAAGTAGCTTCCACATCACCCACAGCCTTAACAATACCCTTGGGTCTCCCCTTCCTATCCACCCTCACATCCGCCGGATCAAACCCACCATTCCCCCACATCGCCCACTCCGGCGTTGGAGGTCCCATGTAATCTTCCGGACTGAAGCTGTTACCGGATTCTAAGCACTCGAAGAATTTATCGTAGTCAATCAACGTATGCCATCTTCCTTCCACCAAAAACCTCTTACTAGCAAGAAGCACACAACAACTATGTGCATGCTCGGCTGCTATACCGTACTCCAGCCCTCTCCGCTCTAACGCGGCATCTAGTGATTCAACGAAGGTAGTGATCTCGGAGTAGAAAGGGACATGTTGCATAGTCAGCCCAGCGCCGGCGCTGGAAGATGTCCCGCAGTATGTGACACCCTTGATTTCCACGAAGCATGGGAGCCCACGAGCGACGAGGTCCGCGTATCCCTCGACTTCGAAGTCGATGTTGAAGCCTTTGACGAGGGTGAGGCGGAAGACAGTGCGCATGCTGAAGCGTTTTTCGCGAATGATGTCAAGGCAGCGAGTAAAGCGCTCCCAGTAGTCGCGGTGTAAAGGGCGGTCTATCTTCCGGAGGGATTCGGCATTGGAAGCGTCGATGGAGACATAAAGTTGGGTTACGGGGTTGAGGGCGGCGAGGTGATCGGGGTGTTGGGCGTTGCAGACGAGGAAGGAGGAGATGTGTTCGGCGTGGAGGAGGGAGAGGAAGGCGTTGATGTGGGGGTAGAAGATTGGTTCGCCAACAAGACTGAGGGCGCAGTGGCGGATTTTCATTGCTTCTTGGAAGCGTTCGGCTCGGATGCCGGGGACGCCTCTCATCATTTTAATTTTTTTGTAGTGGCCTTCTTTTGCGCCGGTGAAGATGAGTTCAGGAGGGTCGACTTGCCAGCGCCAGGTTGTGCTGACAGGGTTGGTGCCGTGGCGCCAGCAGAAGACGCATTTGTTGCTGCAAGATAGGGAGGGGGTGGTTTCCATGCAAAGGTGGGATTTGATGCCGTAGAAGCTGTATTTGTAGCATGAGCCGCGACCTCGGAGGGCAGATTTTGTCCATCGGCAGATTTTGACGCCGGAATGTGACCCAATTATAGCGTAGCCTTGTTTTGTGAGGGCAGTGTATGTGGGGGAGGAAACTGGGACCATAGCTTTTAGGGCTGGGACCATAGCTTGTGGGGCTGGAGGTGCAGAGGCCCCAGAGGAAGTGGTGGTGAAGTCGATTGGTATAGGAGAGGAAGAGGACTCATGCCTTGAGGCATCATTTATCTGCGAACGAGCTTTGCCTCCCAGGTCTTCAAGGTCATCGGCTCTTGGTTTCTGCTGTAGTCGTTTCCGCTTTGCAGACCTTCGAGCTTCATACTCTGGTTTCTCTTCGATCCCAGCGGTCTCTTCCTCATCGCTCTCTATTGCATCTCCGCTCCCCACAACACCTTCGCCAAGGCCTCCATGGGCAGCTATGTCCAGCAGGACCTTCATCACTCCATCTCTCCACTCATCAAGTCTCTCCATGGCATCTGATTTGATATCGCCTAGCCCAAGGGGAAAAGCTCGTTTCCTTCCTGTCAATTTTGCCATCCACTTGTCTATTTCAATTGCCTGAGAGCAGAAGCCTTCTTCCTCAGTACTCCATCCTTCACGATCTCCAAATCCAAACACAGAGTAGCCAGCAAGACCTGACAGCGGTGCTGTGTCTATACGGAAGTCATGATGGGTCTCTTGGAGGTGGCTTATAAAGTTGTCCAAGGCAGTATCTATATTGTAGGTCGGCAGTAGTAAGAGGTAGAAATATTGAACATTATGTGTCGCATCGTGGGTTTTGGGAGGTGTAACGAAGAAGTCATCGTAGTCGATGTATGACAGGTCGTGGATCTCGGGCTCGAGGAAAATAGATGACTGGTCTTCCAGTGAACTTCGCAAGGCATCCAGTGAGCCTTTTGCATGCTTCTCCGTTGACCCTATCAACGATGAGAAGAACACCAAGGGCTGTATCCTCCCTTTGGGTGAAGCATCGGAATTGGGCTTCCTATTTACCTTGGAGCCTATTACTCGCTTTGGTGCCTTTGAGCTTTTTATGCGTGCTCTTGGAATTTCGAATCCTCCTGCTAGCTTTTCATCCTTCATGGGCCGCTCGAAACCCAGGTCCACCTCCTTCGAGACGGCCCTGCTAAAGCGCTTCTCTTCCAGCCAGGCGGTCTCCTCTCCAGGTGCGGATCCTGCATCTCGGGTGTTGGCAAGTGGCGAGGAACTCTCTCTTGTTCGCCGAGACCGCCATTGTGTGTAGATACTCGTAGCGAAGCACAGGATCAGTACCGTAAAAACTATCAGGGATCGGTACTTGTGCCAGACGTCGAGATCTGAGTATCTATGATATTAGCTAGTCCGTTTACTCCTGTATTTGACGAATATACCGACTAGAAAATTGTATCTGTCCCTCGTCCTCGCCCACTAGCTTCATTGTTGGTATTCGGTGTAGCTCGAACAAATCACACACAATAAGGAGCTTTTTGTGCGGTCTCCGAGGCCTCGGAGGGCTACTTACCCTCTTATAGGGCTGACGAATCACGAGCCTCAAAGCTCCGCATAGTTGACGCCCGTTTGCTTGCCTTCAACATGGGGTGAGACGTGTCACTCCTGCTTCCGAGTGAAGCATATATATCTGCCTTCATCGCCCGAGACATATAGCTTCACCTCGACGCGATGTACAACGCGACAAGTCCCCAGTGTTCCGAGCTCTCCTCCCCTAGCTACCTCAACTTCACCCTCTCCATGTACGTCTAGTGACTATTCTCCCCCCAAACCTCATGTACGTCCGAAGTGTCTCAGCTACTGATATCGCGTATACAGCCTCATTGTCCTCGGAATTCTCATCTCTTACCTCCCGCAACACCACCGCATCATTGCCCGGCGCTCCTCCGAAGGCATATCCCCTTACTTCGTTCTACTAGGGACTACATCAGGCACCTGCGCCTTTGCGAATATACTTACGATACCGGCTAGCCAAAGGGACTTGGGATGCTGTAAAGAACTGAGTGGTTTTGACTGTACAGCGGGTTTGTTGGGAATTGCTCAGGTGGGGGTGCAATGGGTGTGTTTTACTGTCATGTAGGTGCTCGCCTCCCTTATACATCGCCGAACTTCTAGAGGGAATGCTGATAAGCGTATTCAGACTTTTTCTTTTCCTGCTCTTCTTTCCCAGCGCTACTCCGCTCGCGCCGCCCTCCAAAACCACCGCTCAACCTAGTCTCCGGACGGCCATTTCAATCTTCTTCGCCTGTACCTTACACCTGATTCTAGTATTTATCGTTTCTGTGGCCATACTCTACCGTGTTCCCTCACACCTAGCACTGTGGGCCAATGTCCTCGGTATCATGGGTACCTGCCTCGCAACTATTCAATTCCTCCCACAAATCTATACCACATGGAAGTTGCAAGCAGTCGAGAGCTTGAGTATTCCAATGATGTTGATACAAACTCCAGGGAGCTTTGTATGGGTGGGAAGTTTGGCGGCGAGATTTGGGTGGGAGGGCTGGAGCAC
>QKZZ01000353.1:0-11886 GCA_003521265.1 Cetradonia linearis
GCCCCGCGGCGGAAAATCCTCGGATCCGCCAAAAAGGGTAGAGGCAACTCGAACGCCTTGTTTCGCCGCCTCGGCAATTTATGTTGCCTCTTTCAACCTCGTTCAGGTGCAACCATACTCTTTGTCTTCTAAGTACACAAAGCCGTTCGTAATACATGTAATTTAATTTTACATATTTCTGATTTCTGTATGAAGTGAAGGTCGATATCTTTAGTCAAGAGCAACACTCCTACATTTTGTCATAGCTTGTCTTCAAAAGGCCTCATAAGAAATCCCCGTTCGGCCAAGTAGTCTTTAACATCTCTTACTGTATATTCGCCACGATGGAACTGGTATGTGTCTTAGTGAAATCTGTCAAAAGTGCGATGGAACGAAGCAACATACTATGCCAGCCCCAAGAGCGGCGTCTGCAGGTGTTTCCCGAAACACCTCCTCAAAGTGAGCAGGATTGCCAGCACCACTTGATGAAATGACGGGGATTCTGATCGATTTTTTGACGTCGTTGATCAATTCTAAATCAAACCCACTATTACTGCCATCTTTGTCTATGCAATTAAGCAGTATTTCTCCGGCGCCCATCACTTCCACGGCTGTGATCAGCTGATGCACGTCCATATCTCTTCCCTCGCGCCCGCCTTTAATAGTGCACTGGTACCAGCAATACCTCTCACCGTTGGGGCCTGGAATACTAGTTTTGATCGTATGATGTTTTGTTTCATCTGGAGACTTGACGTAGACACGTTTGGGATCTACGCTGACTACTACAGCTTGATTGCCATATGCAGCAGAAATTGTCTCTATTGCTGTCGTCCCAGACAAAGATTTTCCCTTAGCAAGATAGTCTTCCGCCGCTGTAACAGCATCTGATCCGATGCTGACTTTGTCAGCACCAGACTTAAAGTATAGCGTAGCCACTTCAAGGGCGGAAACTTTGGTGCCGTCAATATCCACTGTCTCTCGTATTCCACCTCCAATCGTCAATGGTACAAAAACGTTTTCTGATGTCCGCCTTAGGATCTCCAACATAGGCAGGTCCGCAAGTGGACAATTGCGGAAGGATGTGATGTTGAGGAACGTTACTTCATCAGACCCTTGCTCATAATATTTGCGTGCCATATCCACAGGTTTCCCGAGGTTTCTGACCTGGCCTTCACTTTTATCGCGGACATCATACTGATCTCCTTTGGTAACGATAAGATCACCTTGGTCATTGGTTCGCACATCAAGACATGCAATGACTCTGCGTGTCAGACCTTGGCTGTTGTCTACCCGCGAGACATCTCCCCAAGACTCCCAGCGTCTGCCCTCAAGAAAAGCTTTCAGAAGCCTCAGACCTGCAACACCACTTTTCTCCGGATGGAATTGAGTAGCAAGGATATTATCACGTCCTATAGCTCCTACAAATCTTTCATCACCGTATTTAGCGGTCGCAACAGTCCATCCGTGGCGCTCGAACAGGCCCTCCCCATAAGGGACTGCGTACGAGTGGACGTAGTAGTATTTGCTGCTATTTCGTAGTCCATAAAAGCTGTCACTTTTAGAAGAATCTTTTCTATTCGTTGCTGCCGAATTCCACCCTATATGCGGTACACTTTTGTCTTTGTCACCGAATCTGACAAGCTTCCCGGGTATGATAGCGAGGCCGGGGATATTTGGATTCTCAGCGGAGCCTTCGAACAATGCTTGAAGACCAACACATATGCCCAGGAATGGCTTGCCTGAATCAATGTGCTTGCGAATGGGTTCAAGGTAGCCGCTTTGGGAGAACTGTGTAAGACAGTGTCCGAAGTGGCCAACGCCGGGCAAGATCAAGGACTACACGCAGACTATCAGCTTCTTCATTACTAATAGACAGTTCAGTATCACCACTATTGAGGTAGGACTGATAGTTACTAACCTCAGCATATTCAATGTCTTTAGGTTGTTTGATCCATTCTATAGTATAGCCGAGATTCTCGATTGCATTTGCCAGTGATCGAACGTTACCGGCAACATAATCGAGGAGGTGTACAGTAGGCATGTTGTATCATCCTGTAATTTGAGAGGCACAAGTTATGTAGAATTGCAATATAAAAGTGTGTGGGCATAAAAACTTCGTCAGAATTTTTTGAACCGCAGGGATTATTTTGCGCTAAAGGCTCAAGCGGCGCTAAATCTTTATCAATTGACATGGGTTAGACACGATAAGCTCTAGTTTGATGTTGATGCTTTGCCTTGCCTTGTCTTGCCTTACTAAATCACATATCACGCAATGACTCCGCGGTCGCCTCATGTTCCCAACAATAATCAATCTTCCATACTCCCTCTTCATAAGAAGATCTCCTTTCGATATCGCTTTCAAAGGACGAGAGGTTTCGTTCACCCTAAGCGCCTTGCCAAGCCTACAGAGTTGTCATGCATCCCTAGCTCAGCTGCAACGTATCATACGATCTAGGGGGTACATCTGAACCCTCAAGCTCCCTCACTATTTTACCACTGGACTTTCCTGGGCGACGACTACCGTTTATTGATCCATAGTGAAGCCTCCCAGAGAGATTGCTTGTCCCGCGGTACGGGTTTCGCGCAGGCCCACCTTTGAGGTTTCAATCTATATCATTACATACTATGGCCTATCGCCAACCCACTTTCGCACCTGGGTCACGCCCAACAACTTTTCATGAGCCCGATTATAATCCTACAGCAACTGTGCCTTCTACGTTACATAGAGGCATCGAAGACTCTCATGAATGGGTCCTCTTCCCCTCAGCCCAGGCTGATTCAACCACACAAACGCAAACTTCGACCGAACGCACCCCACGGACAGCAGGTCTGTCAAGGCTAAGCGATTTCGGATCCCTCGCTGCAAGATCGAGACAGGACGATGGCATCGCTTGTGAAGCTACGGATGGCTCTGTTGCAGATGACGAAGATTTGGACAGCTTAGATGAAGGCCTACACGCCTTTCAAGAACCGTCGATGCAAGAAAGGCTAGGTTACTTTGACCAAAGTGGCTCTATACTTCCACGTCATGATGGCTTGGGCACTTTCCCCTCATCTAGCCCTCCTATGCAGGAGCACCTGTGGCACTTTGAGCAATACAACCCGAGAAAGCGCTCTATTGTAGGTATTCAAAGGAGACGATCCAGCGTTCAGAGGCGTTTTGACGCTCTTGAGGACAACGATGCCGTTCTGCTTGAGGGAGAAAGGAGAGAGAGAATCGAGAAGTGGAGGATGGAGCACTCGAAAGTTCTACTAGATGAAGTTGAGAAGGAAACTAGAAAGCGAAGGTCAAGCGTTGCAAGCCGACGAACCGAACATGTACCGAGCAGTGTTGGCTTGGAGCATATTATTAAGAAGTCGGTCCTTGCTCAGACGGGAGCTCAAGCGCAGGATGAAGATAAAGAGGCAGAAAGACCCACATGCGAAGACGACGCGTCTTTTTGGCAACGTATAACGCGGAGGATCATTCGCGATTTCATCGGCATTGATGACTCGTTGCTCTCCGTGATTTTTGGGGAGTCGTTGCCCGAAGACCAACTTACTAGCAGCCACTCTTCTGGCTTAACCTCGTCTGAATCATTACGACTAGATAAGTGTTCGCCTGGACCATTCAGCTCAAGCTGGGAAGAACGTCTACTGGATCGGCTGGCTCGTGAGATTGGCATATTAGTGCAACACTTCACTGATCATCCAGGTGCTTTCAGCACACCATATATACCCTCGACCTCAGACTACGCCGGTATGCCAGTCACCGTGCTAACATCCTCAAAGTCTCAACCAAAGCCCGCCAAGATTTCTGCAAACGTAAACGTAGCCTCGTCCTCCTTCAACTTCAACCCCACTCTCCAAGATGCAAATATACCTACTCCAACCTCGACCACCGACTCCGCGCATGCCGCTCTCTGGGGCGTCGAAGAGGAAATTTCATCCGATACTGAGCAGAAAGAGCGAGACTACTGGGAACAAACCCCAGATATCAAAACGGTCTTCCGCTTCCTTCACAACCGCTTCACGTCTCAGCGCCGGCCCTCCGCCTCGAGCAAGCCAGCCAACATCGCAATTACATCTACTCCAGATTCTCTGCGCCGAGCAGCTGTCATCCGCCAATACCACCCTCTTGTCTCCCGTGCAGCAGCCGCTTGGGAGCAAAGACATGGACATGCAAGACGGCACAGCTTGCTTCGTGGTAGAAGTGGAAGCAGCTGTGCAAGCAGCATTCCGGGTAGCGCTAGGAGAGGTATGACAGTAAGAGGAAGCAGTCTGGCGAGTTCTTCACGTAACTATTGGGACCTGGATGGGAGTGCAGTTGGAAGCGGTGGAGGCAGTGCTGTTGCTGGTGGAGGCCTAGGTGCTTGGGGTGAGGTGTAGGCTGTATGAAGTTACATTGTTAGATTAATATGAGGAGTTCGAACAGGCTTGGAAGAGGATTGTTACAGCAAGCGGCATGGGTTTGGCTATGGGGCGCTCTGAGATTCGTTTGTTCTGCTCTCAACCATACTGCATATGAGTAATGAAGCGCTACGGATATAATTGCATTGGGTGCTACACGACGTCTCTCTTTAGTCAGGGGCTATCTAAGCATTGGCACAGCAAATTTGCTATACTGGCCAACACACGCAGCTTTTCCAGGAATAACAACAGTTGTCAAAACAAACGGTTTCACTTTGTGAGTAGTCGCATTACCTTGACTCGTTTGTCTCGTTGACTTTGCTCTAGCTCATCTCCAACGGCCTATGTAAACTACAAAAACCGATATACGAGTAATAAATACAGATTTGTTGGCAGCTCATATGCGAGTTGTATGCTGTCATTTGGGCCGAATGAGCTGCAAACGATGACTTGGCCATCTTGGGACGATTTCTCTCCACCGAATCACACTGATTTATACTCTAATTACAGCAAAATTCCAGTCACAATAATTCCGCAGGTCCACCTTGTGGAAATGATGAAAGCCTAAATTCGATACCCGGCTGCTCTAACTCATGTTCTAGCATGCTACAAGATGAAGATGATTTGAATTCGCACTGCTATCCTTACTTGAGTTCTCCGTCTTCGAGACTTCTCGCTATCAATAGTACCTGGAACATGTGCTCTCTACTGTCACCAGGTGTCGACGTATACAACCCTCCACGAATTCTTTCGCCAGCAGATTCATTAGCGCCTGACACTTCGGTCGATCTGTCTTCTACAGCTGTGCCACACCAGCTGGTAGAATCTCGCCATCCCTGGCTCTAGTCACCTATGGCTTGGCTGTACCTGATCCTACTCAGGTATCAAGAACCGGTCACCAGTCTCCAAACATTGTTGATCCAAGGCCAACAGAGGCTAATGATCCTGACCCTTCGATTAATATTCAGGACGCAATAGAGGGTACTAATCCTGACCCATCGACGACTGATCCGAACGGAATTACTACGCTACCTGTAGTAACTCAATCTATAGAAGGATGGCAAGCAGGGCACAACCGGGAAAGCAATGAACATTACCAGACTGCTCGGACATCTAGTACTCAGGCATCGCAGGATTCTTTGCCGGGTAATGACGGTTCTCAAGCTGCTGATCTCAATGATAATAGTGGTAAATCCGCAAATGACCCAATCGCCGAAAATCAGGTAACTGCATCATCGAATATAGACTTGAACCCCACACCACCTATCATCTATGACGGCACAGTGGTCCGACTAGACGCTTCGTCTAGATACAGCATCCCCGAAATAGGTGTTCTTGTTCCTGGTGAGCCCCGATTGGAAACCAACAATGCTGTATACTCAATGGCTATATCCGCAACTGCTGTCTACATGGACGGCCAAGGTATTCCGCTCGTTCCTGCCACATTTTCATCCGATGCTGAAATCACACTAATGGTCAATTTGGGTAGCTCTAACTACATACTCAATCCAAATCACCCCTCCACGAGTGACGGCCAATCATTGACGCCTGGCGAACCCGTTGCAGTCTCTGACATGCTGATAACGTTTGTTCATGACGGTAAAAAAGTGCCCATAGACTCAAGTTCACAGCTTCCCCTCCCGACAGCTAACCCACTATTGCCCGTTCTGGTATTCCATGGTTCATCATCCACAGCGAATGCCGCTTCTGACTTCTCGATCGACGGACAGATACTCTCACCCGGTGGGAAAACCACTCTAGCTAGCACAACCTTCTCTCTGGACGCTCAAGCATCAGCCCTGTTGCTAGGTAGCACGGAATACTCAATAGAGCCCTCATCACTGGCTCTACTCCTGCTGAGATTACATTGGGAGGAAAAATGTACGCAGAGGATACCTCGGGGGAATTTGTGATCGTTGGACAGACATTAGCAAGGGGAGATCCAGTGGCTATCTCTGGGACGCCAATAACACGTGCGACCCTATGTGATTTCTCAACTCTCAACGACTCAGTTATGTATAGTCACATTTCGGCAGCAAAGAAAGTATTCGAGTTTCCTATTCTCAGGAACGAACAGAGATATTTCAATTTCTAACCGCTGTTCTAGTTTTATCTAAGTACGCGACTTTTCATATCAGAAAAATAGACAGGAGAGGAGCCCAAGGACTATCTATCTAAGCAGTCTATTTGCATACTGAAAGTCCAATACCCAGTGTAGAAACTACTATTGACTTTTATGTATCCGTTCCCAGAAATTCCTTCCTATTTACAACAAAAGTATGTGTATGGTAATGCAGTTCGCCTCCCTTGCAATAAACAAGTGAGAAAGCAATTTTTCCTTGGGATAAAAATCCACAAGCAAGCAAATGTAGACTCGGACAATTTGTGAGTCCACTTCCCACCTATGGACTCTCTACGCGCTCACGGGTATTAACAACGAAGCAAAGAAGAATTTCCAGCCAAGCGCCTCTTTCCCGCTTTCGCCTTCTCTAACCCTTACAGATGGCTTCCCCTCACCCCATTTATCCTCTTCCCGTTCGTCCCGTTCACCCCAATCCCATTCAACATACCAAAACTCTTAACTTCCTCCTCCACCCTCCAGGTCTCTCCCATCGGATCATACATCTTACTCCTCACCCACGCTTCTAACTCTTCATCCCCCATCCCCTTAATGCTCTGTTCCCTATCCACGCCCGCATTCTGCGCCGCACGAACAACGCCCATGGCTACAATGACGCTGACATCGCGGATTCGGTTAACGTCGGGGTAGAGCCAGCCTTGGGAGACTTCGGAGGGGTGGAGGGAGTGGGAAAGGGAGGTAGCGGAGGCGTAGATCATAGATTGGGTTATTGTTGTTGCTTGAGAGAGGATGGTGCCGAGACCGATGCCGGGGAAGACGTACATGTTGTTACCTGTTGGTGGGGATGGAGGTTAGTATGGCATCTCTGGGTGAAAAATGGTTGGGGGGAGGGGGAAACGCACCTTGTCCGGGAGTTAGAATTTTGCCGTTGTACTCGAGGTCATCGAATGGACTTCCACTTGCGAAGAGGCATTTTCCGTTAGTGTATTTGATTGCGTCTTCGAACGTACATTCGGATTTGGATGAGGGGTTTGAGAGGGGAAAGATGATGGGGCGGTCGTTCCATTTGGCCATCTTCTTAAGCATGTCTGGGGTAAACGCACCGCCCATTGTTGATAGGCCCATAAGGATCGTGGGCTGGACGTGGTCTACGACTTCCTCGAGGGTCTTGTATTGCTGCCCTTCGTTATCATCGCGAGAGAAGTAGACTTTGTGCTCTGCTAGCTTGTCTCCACGGTCATTGGTGACTAGACCTTTGGTATCGACTAGCCAGAAACATCGCTTTGCTTCATCTTCAGTAAGACCTTCTCGAATGAAATATTCCACAATCTGCTTGGCGACTCCTACTCCTGCACTTCCTGCGCCGAAGAATACAGCTCTTTGGTCTTTGACCGCAGTGCCTGATTGCTTCACGGCGCTGATGATACCTCCGAGAATCACCGCTCCGGTCCCTTGGATATCATCGTTGAAGCAGGTATATTTCCCCTGATACCGTTCCAGAGCCGGGAAAGGATTCTTGAAATCCTCGAATTGAATGACAATGCCGGGCCACTTCTCCGTCAACGCCACCATCAATTCATCTAGGAATTCTGCCTCCTCTTCCGCCGTGATTTTGTCCCTTCTACTGCCCATATAGAACGGATCTTCCCTATATTCTGTATTCCCAGTCCCAAGATCCAGCGTGAGAGGTAGAGTGGATTCAGGTCTTATGCCTGCGCAGGCCACGTACAGAGCCAGTTTCCCAACAGGTATGCCCATGCCATTGATACCGAGATCTCCAAGCCCCAGTATCCGCGAGCCGTCTGTGACAACGGTAATTCCGACGTTCGGCTCCGGCCAGTTTTGTATTACGGACGCGATGTGTCCGCGGTCCGCATATGATATATACATTCCCTCTGGCTGTACATAATTATGTGACCATTCCAAACAGGCTTGACCCACTGTCGGCGTATATATAAGAGGCGCCATGTCTTTCAGATGCTGGGTGACGAGACGGTAGAAGAGGTGGACATTTGTATTTCGTAGGCCGCTGAGGTAGAGGTACTTGTCGATGGGTTTCTCTTTTCGTGCAATTTGATTCAGACATCTTGCTTGTTGAGTTTCTAGAGATTCGACTGCGGGAGGGACGAGTCCGTAGGTGTGGTTGTATCGGCGGACCGCTGTTGAATGGGAGGTATCGTAGTCGCCAGTGGCCGGGTGTGGGTGAGCTGTGGTCATGATTGTTCTTCGAGAATTGGTAAGTCTTTTGCTAGACTTGGTGCTTGATGGAATTGTCGTCTGTTTGTACAATTGATTGGGAAAGGTCGATTTGGGGTATATTGATTTAAGATAGAATATGTTAGAGTACAATATTTCGAAGTACGTTGACTTAAAGCAATTGATACAGCTGAATGTATGTGTCCTAAGCTTCTGCATTGGCCGTAGCTTCTGGACGAGACTTGTTTTGTAGTATGAGGATTGAGCATTGCTTTTTATGGGGAGGAATCCGGAGAAAAGTCCGCCAATCTCGGTGACCGGTATCATAGTATGTAAGCACCGTCAGATTTTACCCGACTTTTCCCGGGTGATACCGTGATTTGGATGCTTTGACGCGCGCAATGCGATATGGCGTCTAAAGTATCTCGTCTATATATAATGCTGGTAAAGCTTAGCTCTATACCATTCGATTCTAGGGCATTATACATGTCGTCCGGTCTCCATCGCGGAATTGACTTTTGGGAGTTCTCGAGGCACACGACTCTCCCACGACCCATGGAAAAAAAAGATCGAGATCTGCCGGCTACGTACTAGAGTACGTTAAGCCTGATTAGCTTCGGGAGGCAACCTTGTTCTGTCAATGACGTGCGCTTGGCCCAGAGGCCTGCAGGATTCCAGGCTTTCACTCAACGACGTTCAACGACCCCACACGTAGACAAAACGCCATTCCGCTTTAGCTCCACTTCGATTCGGTGCTGTATTACCTACCTATTCTTGTTCACTATTGTATAACAACTTCTTAGTCAATAGCTCCCTTTGGCCGGTTGGCTTCTTGCAATCGATCAGCTACTCTAAGCTTCCCTTCTCCAGTAAACAACAGCTAAGATGTCTTCGTGTTTTGGATTTCGCAAGTCCAGGGGGGAGGATACAGAGGCCCTTCTTCCCCAATATGCAGATGATACAAGCTTGCAGAGGGTTCTACACCAAAAGATGCACAGCTACCAAATGATTCGAGCATTGTCGATGGGATTCATGCCCTCAACAGAGCAGCTGATAGTCAATCTGCGTACCCTCATGGCGTCAGATGTCTTGAACCCAGATAATCCAGATCTCAGCGATTCTGGGCGACTGCTATTGAAGTATACCAAGCAATGGCTGACACAGTTCGTTGAAGCATTACGGCACAAAAATAACAATGATGAGATCCAGGATTTCATATGGTTTCTGACCAAGTCAAGAATTTCTCTGGACACAGAAGACATGGTCAGATCCGCAAAACAAGTCAAAGCCAAGGCAGATGCTACCGCTGGTGAATACTCCCTTGATCTTGACAACATTGATTGCTTTCATCTGACGTTCTTTAGCCTACGAGAGCCTACGCACTGTTGGTAGCCTCCTCTTGACCAACTCGGACTTTCGAATGTTCCTTGGTGACATGGGCACAATTGGACGCCAAGTATTCGCAGACACCGCGTACTCGCTCTCAGGCATTGCCGAAGAAGCTGGGAAGAAGCTAGAGCCTTCTGAGCAAGAGGCCAAAGCTATACAAGAGCCTGGAGCCGAGCAAGGGCCTCCACCTACAACAGACGATCTAGAACACGGGGCTGCGGACGTCTCCAAGGTGGTGGGCAACGGCTTTGTAAAGACTGGGCAGGAAGCATTAACAAGCTTAAAAGAGAACATGACAGGCGACCAAAAAGAGACTTTGTTACATCGTCTAAAGGAAGCTATATTGAAGTTGCGAAAGAGGAATGATTATTCAGACTCGGTGTCGACCATTGGGCTTCTGATCAAGCGTTACGCTTTGGCATACTCCAGAGCAGCAGACCAGACAATCAGTACTGCACAGGAAGATGTGAACACTAACCCTGAGCTGGACAGAGCTATCAGGAATGGTTGGTCGCTCCTAAGCTCTTTTGGTGACCGCGAGCAATGGCAAATATTAGAAGATAGGATCAACAGAGTCATGAAGCATTCTCAGAGTGATCCGGATTTCGAACATCTGATGATGGACGTCGGCAGCTCTGTACAAAAACTTTTAACAGACCCAGACTTCTTCGATTCTTTGGACAAAAAGATACAAGAACTCCGTGAAAAGGCCAAAGAGGTCGACACAGATTCAACTCTTCGCAAGGACATCAATGAAGCCCTAGAACAAATGCAAAAGACTTTCAAATCCGTTCTTGCAGATGAGGACGTATTGAAACTCACTACCACATCTACCAAGATCTTCAATATCCTATCTCCTCTTCATGTCACCACAAACCAGGAACTAATTCAAGATGCCATCAACGTCTTTATTCCCCTCCTCATCCAAGCGGTCCAATACATACCCATTCCCCGCCTCGAAATCTCCGTCCCCGAAATCGACCTTCTCCTCGAAAACCTCATCATCGAACCTGGCCGCACCATAAACCAATCCTCCTTCCTCCCCTACAAACTCCGCATCGAAACCTACAACGACCTTGAAATCCGCAAAGCCCACACCCTCCGCACTACCACCACCGCCACCTCCCTCCTGACAATCGCCATCAATGGTCTCTCGCTCCGCGCCGACGAAGTCGGCTTCTGGCTCCGCGCTCACAGTGGAATATTTCACCTCGCAGACGAAGGAATCGCATCCTTCCAACTCGACGAGCGCGGCATAGATATAGCCCTCGATATCGAAATCGGCAAAGAACGTCTCGAGAAAATTCTCACATTAAAGGCCGTTCGTGTCCATATTCACAAAATCCACTACCAGCTCCGAAAAAGCAAGTTCTCCTGGGTAGCATGGCTCATCAAACCTATCATGAAACCCATAGTCCGCCGAATAATGCAACGACAGCTTGCCAACGCAATCGCCGACGGTATCCACGCCGTTAATCGCGAACTCCTCTTCGCCCGTGAGCGGCTACGAGCCACCCGTATCTCTGATCCACAGGACATTCGCACCTTCATTAAAGCTATCATTACGAGGTTGACGCCGGCTGAGGATCCGGACGTCTATGCGGCGGTAGGGGTGACGCCTAGTAAGGGTATATTCAATGGGGTGTATGCGCCAGGTAGTATTGTGAAGTTGTATGAGGAAGAGGCGAGGCAGGCGGCTGAGAGGGTGGATGATGCGACGGTGGGTGGGGCTTGGAGGAATGAGATTTTTGATGTGCAGACTGTGATGATGGGGCAGTAGCGGAGGAATGATTTATGTCATTATGGCTTTCTCATGTTGGGATGAAATTGGACAAATGGAAAAGAGAATAGGG
>QKZZ01000359.1:0-13145 GCA_003521265.1 Cetradonia linearis
GTTTTTGGTATGGGGGGAGCGTGGGGAGAAGGTGGGAGCTTGGAGGTGGGTTAGTGAAGGGTCTGTAGTTGTCAATTGGAGCTGTGAGAGCGAAGAGCTTGAAGAAGGAATTGTCGTGCTTTGATGTCATGCTTTCCGCGCCAAACCCTGAGTTGCCTTATCTAATCTTTGCCAAGAGGCTTATGTAAGGTAATAAGCAATCCAGAGAGCTATCATACCGTGGACCGGAGCTCTCAAATAAATGCGGAATAAAAGAGTTGTTGTATTTATTATTTTCACATCAACATTTTTTCTCTACCATAACAGACATGGCAATGCTAGTTTATTCTTTCTTCAGGATCACTGCGGGATCTGGCTATGAAGTGATGCCCGCTTGTTCGTCCTTGCGAGGTGCCTTAACGGAGCCCCCCTCGCTCAATCTTGCCATACTAAGTACTCTCTCCGTACGGAGCTGAGCAGTAGGAGGATCCAATGCCACTTAAGGTGCCATCTCCGCGTGCTTTCAAAGCAGACACATTCACTCCACTGCGTTCTAACGTGGCAAATCCGAGCAAGAGTACTTACAGCCAGCATGCTTTCACGATGTCTTCTCCATATACAGCGTTCGCTAAAGCGCAGTTCAACATTGAATGCGAGACCGAGTGCCACGTACCTAATACGATTGTATTAGCGGTATATGTTGTTCAATTTGAGGACTGTATGAACGCGTGCCAGCTATAACACAGGAATCAATCGCGCCATCTCAACTTGCTACATTGCGACTTATTCGATTAGTATTTCGCGAGCAAATGACGATTAGTTTGGCGCTGGAAAATGCTGATTAAAGGGGATGACAGGCATCCAGGCGAGCATTTCGGCCAACCATAGTAGTGCTGTTTTGATTATGAGTTGAGGAAGGAGGCTGTTAATAATTCTGGATGATGTACCTTCTGAAAGGGAAGATGTGGAATTATTCATGCCCGGGGGAAGCTTATGTAGTCTCAGTGTGGAGTAGAGTCAACGCCGAGTACCAGGCTAGATCCCGCTTGACCACGCCTCTCTTTGTTTGAATATGTTCTTATTGGGGACAACCTTGGTTCTTGAATTCGATCATTTAAACCAGGTCAGAGCTTTGTGTACTGATATCGGATATCGAACACTAGGAGAGCCACTTTTCTCACTGCAACATTAGCGCGGTTTCGTTAAGATTTCATCCCGCCTACCAACCAGCTGCTTTTATTTTCAACTTTACTACATCAAGATATGCTGGCCCTCCGGCCCTCCGGCCCTCCGGCCATCTCTTACGTGCTGTCGATTGCCGCATAACAAACCTATTGAATGAAAGCGATTGCTGGATGGATCCCAACCTCTTTAATGGCCTGTGGTCATGATTGCTGGCTGAGAGAATGGCTGAGAGAAGAGGAACCCACATATTTGGAAAAGACGTCAGCGACCATGTGCCGCAGCATACCGCACAAGCTCGCAGCCTATGCTGTAGCCAGTCAGCTCTACAAATCCTATCTATCCAAGGCAAACGAGGCTCATCCGCTTAGAACCAGGATCATCTCAGGATCCTTTGAGACGTGAGTTGCTAACCGCTGACATCATACTCTTATCTAAGGAGTTTGAGTGGGGTGCATAAGTATTGTGCACCTGTTAAGTATACAGCTTTGTCTTATTGCTGGGGTGGTCACCATATCTTTACGTACCCTCTTCATTATGGATATATCCTTGTCGGACTTACTGAGAACCTGGCTTCTGCTTTACATGACCTTCGATTACCTAATGAGGCCCATTTCTTTTGGACTTATTTCCTTCCATCAACCAACAAGACGATGCAGAGAAGGGAGAGCATATACAGCACATATTGAAAATCTACAAGTCCAAATCTCTACTGGTCTGGCTAGAACCACACTCGCCCTCGACGTACAAGGCCTTTGCATTCCTGCGCAAGGCCTTCGATTGGCAGCGATGCCAAAGAGAATTTACGAACTCCGCTCACAGTCCAGAATGTCTCCGTCAGTTGCAAGTGTCCTACCATGTTCTGCAACAACTTTTTCGACATCCATGGTTCCGCAGAACTTGGATACGTCAAGATGTTTTTGGGGCCAGAAAGCCAGTCGTCGGTTGCGGGAGCTTTGTGGAGGACTGGCAAAAGCTTGCCGGCCTTCCCAACCAATTCAGCCAAGTGCAAGGGTTCCAGACCTCATCAGATGCCGCGAACTCGTTTGAACAATTTGGAAAACTGAATTTGAGAGTACCTCATTTTTTGATGATACAGTATTCACTTTTCAATGCGGCTTGTTCTGGCTACGAATGCTTCTTGACGGGCCTCTGTACGAGGTGGCTAACCCACGCGACAGAGTTTAAGACTATTGGGATGGCCATGGACGTCACATCTGGGGATTCAACCAACAGGAAGCGCTGTGGCTGTAATCACAGAGCTGTATTTCTAGTAGACTATAGAAACTCTGTTTCTGTAGTCTATCAGGACTTGGTGAAATACTTGGTCAATCGAGATGAAGAGCTGGGGTCGCTCCAGATTTGTGAGAGCAGGTTGGACAGGAACCCCGACTTAGCAAGTTGGGTCGCAGACTTTCGCCGCCAGATGCCTCGAGCTTTGATCTGCAGACTTCCAGTTGAGTCACGCTATCTGCGTTCAAATCCAGAGCGACAAGACCTATACCAGATCAACAAGCTCACTCTCATTGGGTGTTGGGTCGGAATAGTTAACAATGTTGACAACCCGAATCCAGCTGCCCTCTTAGCAGGGTGGTAGGGCTACAATCCTACGGATTTCTGTAACATGCGCGGTGGTTCTATGCATTTTGGCATGGCGGAGGATTTCCACGCATTGTAGACTCTGGTATATATAGGCACGCGTCCATAAGCCCACGAATAATCTTTGATGTGGGAGGCATCACTTCCGAATCGAGACACGTTTTCTATGAAAGGGTCTTCATTGCGGAGGGCGTCCAGAGAGGCGACTTGATAATGTATCCCGAGGACGGAAAAATATTATTCGTCTTGCGCAAAACCCTAAGTCAAGGGTGTGCCACCGAGTATACATTCCTTGGTCCGGCTCTCTATGCTCTAGTTCTCCATGAACCTTGGTGGAATGAGTGGAAGGAGTTGTCTATTGAGGAATTCGTGATGACTTAGTCATTAGTTTTAGCGTTCGCTAGGTGAAATCCACCGGAACAAAGAGGATCATTGTCAGTCATGTTTGGAACCGTGCTTGCACAAAAGACGTTGCTCTATATCTCAAGTTAAGGAAATTTTATGCTTTATACTGCAAAATTTGTTTCCATAAGATTATTTATGGCAGCCTGCTTGGTTTCATTTCCCTACCAGCGGCAAAGGTGTGAATTTATAGGATTCTGCCAGATTCCAGTATAGAGTCTCGCGCATCCTTGCTACCTCCCAATTAAGGCCACAGCGAAACGAAAAGAGAGCCTTGACTGGCCTCAAATGAGGCAAGGTTGTCCATATATACAGCCACTGGAAGTACCTCGCTTAGAAGACATGACTCGACATTGGGCACCTGCTGTTGCCAGCTCTTTCGCAGTGGAAAGGTTACACACTTTGGAGCAAGCGTACTTACATTTTGTTTATCAGTGAGTCGCACAAAGGAACTACTTATTAAGCAGAATTTTGCAGTCCATCTGCTACTGCCCAGCACTTAAGCAAATATAAAGCCGGTTCATAGAAAAGTGGGGCCTTATAAACCTAAAGCTCTGCCACACAAGCCTGATTCCTGGATAGCACCTTCGACGGATCAAGAACCAAGCTATTCCAGCCTTTTACTGTCGGCTAGGTGTCAAGCAGCAAGCCTGTCGACTTGTAATCCGGTAATCCGTTACGTAGATACAACGAACATAAATGGCTCATGGAATGCCAAATCTCCACCTTGTGGCTTAGCGGCGCCCCTAGTTTTGGGGGCAGTTCCTTTTGCATAAGTTCCTAGTTCTGGGGCAGTCCTGGCTTAGTCGCCCTCTCGGGTTTCCTTTGGGGGCAGTCCCGGGTTAGTTGCCCTCCCGGGTTTCAACAAGACAAGTAAGGACCTTGAGTATCGTACACAAGGGGACATGGTGATGATGAGTCAAACTGTACTGTGTGAACATCGATCTGTCGAGGCCTAGTGTGAGTAAAAAGTCTTGTATGTATGAGCACAACCACGAAAAGAATTTGTAGAGCAGATAGTGAGCTCTGCATGACATGTATCTGTGAGCTAGCTACACTAGCAGCTCAAATAGCACACAACAGCCCCGTCATCTTTACTTGTCGACCGCTCAAAACCCTAGTACCATGTCAGGAGGACCCTCTCAAGACCCATGGAGAGTGTTGCTTACTCAACGGAGTAAAAAACCACCTATTCTTCCCACTCGTATACCTCTCCTCTAACACCTTCTTCACGTTTTTCTTCGCCTCCTCCCTCTGGCTGACTTCCTTGAATGTATCATTTGTCACAACGCCCTTCAACCCTTCCAGCTCCAGTGTATATCGGGTCGGCATCAAATGATTGTAATTCACGGTCTTTATAAACGGTTTCACCTTTGAGCGCTTCTCTTGTCGTTTCTTGGACATGCGGCGTGTGATTTGGGAGGGGTAGCGCTCTATGCCTGCGACGAGAGCGTGGGGGAATGGGTGCGATTTTGAGCCGGTGTCGAGAGGTTGGATTATGACGACCTATCAGTGTAAACAATCAGAAAAGTCCCTTAATGCAGCTGTGCCAGTCGTGCAGGCTGGCGCCTTTCGTGGTAGGGTCGAATTGAGCTTGTTACCTTTTTACCAGCGTATCTCCCCCGTGTGATGATGGCCACACGGCCGACCTTGAGGACTGCAGACCAGCATATCAGTCAAAGATGTCGGATAGTATAGCGAATCAAGACTCACACTTCATCGTTGTTGTTACGGTTAGTGGTGGCTGATGATTGAGTATCGTCGTCGCCAAATTGTCTTTGTGGGCATTCAGCCCTATCCGTAGTCAAAATCGGGGGAGTGGTTTAGCCGAGGAGCCGAGTGCGCTTGCCAAATTGGGGCCCTTTGTTTACTTTTCGAGTCCGCCAAGATTCAAGTATACCTCGCAATCAATACAACTTCGCATTGCAAAGCTCTAGACTCTGCGCTTGATATTCAATCGTTCAATTGTCTTTAAAGAGTCATAGCGACCAAGCAACCACGTTATATCATGCTTCTGGGTTAGCTGCATTGCTCGCGACATTCCTCGCTATAGCATAATTATCAGGAATGCCTTCTGTGGATAGGGACGAGTCCCACGACCGGGAGCTCGTGCTCAGACACCAGCCTTCAATCTCTGACTCTGGTCGCGCATCGGTCCCGATGTAGGCAAATTCGTACCTCGTTTATTTATCACCTACTAACGGCTATGGGCATATACCAGGTGGGACAGTTCCGATCCTGATCGTGCACCGCCACCTCTGCCATTGAATCCCGGGTCATCGAGCCCTGCAGCAAAGCCGAATACCTCCAGAAACATCGCGGCAGCAGCTGAAGCTTTGACAGCAAAGGCAAGGGAAAGCGCCTACACAATCAACCCATTACCCACCAAGTCGCCGGAGAAATCTTTGATCAAGACTCAGCATCATAAGCGATTTCAGTCATTCCAGGAAAATAGTGGTAATGGCAATGGAAGGAATGGCTACATTGATGCATTGAGCGCTCTGGACAGATCTCCAGACAAATCACCGCAGCGATTGCCTCGTACACCAGGTTTCGAATTTGAGAACAGGTCTCCAGAGAGAAGTCCGACCCGGTCTGACACTACAAGATCTGGGACAACCACTCCTGGAGGCAAAGACTTCGCAAAGGATACACCCAACATGCGAAGGCCACCACCAAGACCTATCTTGGGAGAGAATACTCCTTCTTCGTCGACGATGCTTGCTTTACAGAACATGGCTACACCCAAAGAGACTGATGCTCCTGCTCTGTCAAACATTACCAATAGCGCTACGCCGAATCCACGTCGATCCCATGACTTCGACGCTATATCGACTCAAATTTTGAGTCTCACGAGCATTGCTACAAATTTGCAGCGTGAAATGGCTCAGCTTAGTAGACGCAGCAAGGACAATGCAACGGATTTAATTAGCTTGAAAGAGGCCACAAATTCCAGGGATGAAGATATTCGTAAAAGCCTTCGGGATCTCGTATCTAATCTGTCTTCGCGCCTGACTGATTCGGTGACGAATGATGGCTCACGTGCAGCTAGTACATACAACCGGCCGCCTGGAGGATTGTTTTTAGACAGTAAACCTCATTTCTCTCCTCCAGGCATGTCTAAAAGCTTTTCGCTTCCAAGGATACCAAGTCCAAACAGTGCACTCGCAGCTTCAATCGACCGAGAAATTTCGGCCTCTCCGTATAGTCTGGACGGCGCTGCGAGTATAGCACTTTTGGAAAAGATACTTCGAGAAATGGGGACCAAAGAAGGTCAAGAAAGAGTAATGTCCCTACTTGGTGAGCTTCAGGAGGAGCCAAAGTCGAAGGACACCGATCCCGTAGTAGTTAAAAAGTTGGAAGAAATATTAGGCATTCTGAAAGACAACAGCGGCAGCAAGGCTCTTGTGACGCGGATAGACAATGGTAATGGAGCTGGAAATCGGTCACTGGGTTTCGATTCTCCGCCTAACTCTATGGCGAAATCTTCGCAGTATATGACACCACATATGGCCACGGTAATGGCTCACACGGGACCCAAACCCGCCGACCTCATTGTCAACGAAGATCTCCAGAAGCTACTTAAGAAGATGAAGGACAGTATTACCGAAGGTGGTGGTATGACTGCAGAAGTTAAGGCACACCTGCGAGAGTTACGCGGTGAAGTGCTTGGTATGGGCCGTGATATCGCCCGAAGGCTAGACCAAGCCGAATCCACAAGCCAGTCTCGAGGCGATGCTCAAGGTCCTGGCCGTGAAGAGATCGCTCACATCGTTAAAGAAGGCTTGGCTGAACTGAAGCATCATATGGAGAAGTTGATCCGGGAAAAGCGACGCGAATCATCTTCATCGATAGTCTCGCGGCGTTCCGTCGACAGTCAGGAGGTCTATACAGCTGTCAAGAACGCGTTGGCCGAATTCCCTCTACAACAGCAACTCGCTGTGCAACAACCTGGCTCCGGCATTGAACGAGAGGAAATTCTCGATGCTGTCCGTGAGGCATGGGAAACATACAAACCAGAGATCGAACTGCAAAATTTTGGATTAGAGCGTGAGGAAATCCTCCAATGTTTGAAAGAGGGGCTGCAAGACTACAAGTCTCAGGACCAGACCAAAGCCATTGGTGGAGCGACCTATGAGGACGTCTTGGAAGCTGTCCGGGAAGGTTTACAGGATTTCAAGCCTCCAGCTCCTATCGAGACCAAAGCATCTCTTACCAGGGAAGAGATCCTCATGACAGTGAGAGAGTGCCTTGAGAGCTTCGAATTCCCATCTTCATATGTGGGAGCGCCAAGGGAGCCTGAGATGACCCGGGACGATGTTCTAGATGCTGTCAAAGAAGGCCTTTCTGCTCAAGCGCCCATGTTCAAGGAAATCGAGTTCAATCGAGATGACCTATTCGGCGCCGTAAAAGCTGGTCTGGAAGGCGCACCTACGCCCATGGGTGGAGTTGGGGAGAAGGTGCTTGAGAAGATGGAGGATCTCATTGATGGGATGCGAGTAGAGTTCAAACAATACTCGGTCGCTAACGGTGGCGACACTGAACAAGTTCTTGATGCGATGAAGGATGGGCTTGAAGTCCTTAGAGCTGATATTGAGACGTACGTCGACCGCGCAGCGGATGTGACAGGGAAGGATGAGATCATTGAAACTGTCAAGAATGGCCTGGAGCATCTTCGCATCGATCTTGAGGGAAGCATTGCTAACGCTCCTCGATCGAACGAGCAGACTAATAGTGGAGAGCTCTTGGATGCAATGGAAAAGGAGTTCGAGCACCTTCGACAAACAATCGCCACCTCAATGCTCCGCTCCAGCGGTTCAGGTCCAGAGAGAGAAGAAATCCTTGAGACAATCAAAGAGGGTCTGGTAGGAGTAAGTAAGAATGTCTCACGCGAAGTGAACCCGGAGGCACAAGCGGAAATGGTCGCCGTGATGAAAGAAGAATTCGAGCATCTTCGAGAAACCTTAGCTACCACACTCGTAAGAGGGGGTACTTCAGCAGACAGAGAGGAAATACTGGACGCTATGCGAGAGGGACACGACGCTCTTCGTGCTGAACTCGAAGCCAAGCGAGACAGGCCGGAGAGCATCATGTCTGGGACTGGCGAGCTTCTTGATGCGCTCCATGACGGACTCGATAACCTTCGCGCTGATGTCGAGAGGATGGTGAACAAGCCTCTTGACATGACCGTAAATTACGAGATCCTCGAGACACTCAAGGAAGGTCTTGCCAGCGTAAGGGCTGATGTTGATCGCCTGCATACTTCTCAAAGCGGGCAACAAAATCGAGGCTTTTCAAGCACAAGAGACGGCGAAGTCATCATTGCTAATGAAGAAGGTGCACAAAGCCTGCGACCGAACGACATTGGAAACCTTGAAATGATGATTACACAGCTGAGGATCAAGGTAGAGGCGCTCGACAACATGCCTCCACCAGCTCCAGCTCAACAAGCACCCGAAGATGTCGCAGCGAAGGCAGACCTTGAGAATCTCGAGGCCATGCTACGGGAAGTTCAGATCTCTGTTGCGGACCTTGTTGACAGAGAGCGAAGTCAGAATGAAAATACAGTCACCAAGGATGATACTGAGGCCATTGAAACTCTATTACGCAACACAAAGGCTAAGATTGATGAGTTCATATCGTCTGATTCCGAAGGCCTGGCGAAGGCTACCCAATTCGACACTTTGGAGGCGATCTTACTTGAAACCAAAGACGCTGTAACTGACGCCCGTGCTGAAGGGGTTTCGAAGGATGATATAAGCATGCTAGAAGCATTGTTCCAGGAAGTCCGGGCCGGCCTCGAGGAGATGCGTGAGAAAACCCCTGGAAACGATGCTGGTGTAAGCAAGAGCGATATCGAGGCTTTGGAGATCCTTTGCATGGACACCAAAACCCAAATAGCAGAGCTCGAGATGCCTGACGTCAATACTCTGCCCACCAAAACTGAGTTGGAAGAGCTTGGCGCTCTGATAAAAGACTTCAATCAGCAAGTTGTCGACCAGCACGAACTCACTGCACAGGCTTTCGATGCACGCAAGACTGAGCACGCTGGGCTGGGTGATCGCATCGAGGATATCAAGTTAATTTTGGAAGGTGTTCGAGAGGAGCTCAAAGCTAAAATCAAGGAGAGCCACCACAGCACTAAGGATATTGCCAAGGCACTGGAAACTTTGGGCGAAACAATTGTAACTGCCGATGCTACTGCCGGCATCACTGAGCTCATGGAGACCCTGAAGAAAGAGTTTGGGACTGTCCACGGTACATTTACGAGCTTGAGGGAGGAAGCTGAGCAGAATCATGCGATTCTTTTTGACGAAAGTGTGGAGCACAAGGACTCCATTGTTAATGATCTTTACGCTAAAATTGACGAGCGATTTGATGAGATCATGACAAAGTACGATGACGCTCAGCTCGCTGCCCAAGAGAAGGAGCAGGCCATTGGAGCCAAGGATACTGAACAGAGCGAAGCATTGCACGCAACGAAAACTGCCGCCGAAGACCTTCGATTGCTGGTTGATGCTCTTGGCTCTACCGTCACAGATTCTTGTGACCGCATGAGCGAGGACTCGAAGACGGTGTTCAATCGTGTCGAAGATGTGCACCAGAAGCTTGATAACCTTCTTGCTGCGGATGACAAAGCCGAGCATCAAGCTACGAGAGCAGAGGTCTCCAAAGCCCTTACAGGGCTCGAAGCTATTCAAGCAGATACTACAGCATACCACCCCAAGATTTTTGATGCAGTCAATGACGTTCTTAGCATCGTCGGACAGCATTTTGAGCATGCACAGACGGCTGCAGAAGAGATTAAGACAAGCGTCAATGCAATACCTGGCGCAATTCCCCTACCAGCAATTGCCCCTCCCATGCCGTCGCCTGAAATAATCAGAGCACCTCCTGTTCTTGATAAGTACGATGACACTGAAGTCCACGCAAAACTTGATCAACTTGTCGCCTATGCTGCAGTTGATGGCAAGTCTGCCGCAGAAGTGGCAATGCTCGAGCAAATCCGAGAACAAGTTACTGTTACTGCCACTCAGATGGAGGCCTTTGTTACAGCTCAACAAGCTGCGATGACTGAGACCAACAACACCAAAGCCAAGGAGGCCGAGGAGGCAGCTGTTACATTAGAAAAGAGGACGGTTCAAAAGGAGAGTGTGGACGCTGATATAGTCAGGCTCTCTGAACAGCGACAACGTGTGGACAGAGACGTGCAAGAGCTTCTGAGAGAGAAGGACGAGCTGATTGTGCTCAAGTCTAAGATGCAGGCTGACTTGTCTTCCCTTGAGACAGCCCTCCAAATTAGGCGCGAGGAGCTGCATGTGATGGAAGCAAGAGCGGACGGACTTGAGCGCCGTATCTTGGACGGTGTATTGGACCACTCCCGGTCGCTACTCACAACTTCAAGACCACAGTCAAGCTTGAAAGACATGAACCTTAAGAGGGTTATGTCTTCCGCTAGCAATGCCACAGCGACTACTAGAGCGAGCAGCGCTGCTACAACTTTGCCGTCGACGCAACACAGCGCTTTAAGCAGTGGTGTTGGCATGGCTCTCAAGAGAAGACAACCTCCTAGGACGTCGGGCACAAGTATTGCAAGCGGTAAACCTGATCGGCGGATTCTCAGTCTAAGTACCCTTGGCGCCAACAAAGGTACTTCTGCAGATCGATCGATGGTCCTCGCTAACCCTTCGATCGCTGGTGGTACCACAAAAGCGAGCAGTTGGGGAGCTGGAGGGTTGAAGAGAAGTCACAGTGTCAAGTCCAATTTCCCTGTAAGGAAGACAAGCTGGAATGGTACGAAGGCAATTGGATTGTTTGCGGATGAGGGCATAGATGAAAGGGAAGATAAGGAAAACAGCGTGCTTGACGAAGAAGACGAAGAAGACATTGATGGTAGCCAAGCGGGGACTGAACGGCGGACAAGCCACTCTGGCACGTACTATGGGACCGGCAGCTATGGTGACGGCAGCACTATAGATGGGGATGATAAGCGAACGAGCTACGCAGCATCGACCGTTGGTACCGTTGGCGCCATGGACGAAGCTTCGACCGTAGACAGTGGTGAGTCAGAGCCGGAGTCTGCACGTGAAGAAGAGGCGGAAGAGCAAGGCGGCAATATATACTTGGGCAGGGAAGCTTACAAAGGGGAATTAGATGCTACAAAAGGGGGGATGGTTGTCTTTGGCCATTCCAGTGACAGTGGTATCGGCACTGACATCCCCACGGCACAGTTGGAAGGTGGTAGCGACTACTTCAGGAGATAGACATCTTGACTGAAGTATCTTGTCTTGGTGGATTGGTCTGACGTGTAAAGAGGAATGAAGGTGCCTTATGGTTGATTGCTTGTTGCTCTATCATTGCTTTTCCTTGTTGAATATCCTTTAGCGGAGGTGTTTTGGGAGTGGATTTTTCGGTTATTGGAGTACGATCGCAGCATAAATGTTAGGAAGAGAAAACAGTCATGTAGATACAAAGCATAATCTGCTTCCGTTCCTCTCAAAGTGCGTAAGAATAATAGACCATGAGATGCCGTACATCGCCTCGACGCGTTAGCAGAAATGAAACACGTTGGACCATTGTACCAGCGCCATTAGGAATCGACACTTAAGTAACTACACCCATTAGCTGGCTATAAGGCTGGCATTCGAGTCGGCATTTATTTTGGCCGATGCTCGCGACGACAACCACGCCCTTTACTTGATACGCCAATAGTCGTAAGCAGGCTGCGACGCCCCGCGTCTCCTTCATTTGGGCATTGAATCCTTCAGCCGCCGCAATGAATCCCGCGATGCAGCGCCAGTACGCCGCCAACTATCAACAAATGTCACAACAAAAACCACAACACCCAGCTTCTGTTAGGCGGCCTCCAGGTAAATTGCTCTGAAGACGATCTTTTCTAGGCCCATGTTAAATAATGTGACGATTAGGCTCGATGAGTACCTCACATGTCGGCCATATCTCTAAGGGCGGTGTGAATCCGGCAGAGGAGCTGCAGCGGGAGACCGCGAGACGAGCAGCAGAGGCTCACGCTATTGCTAAAAGACGCTCAGAGAAGCCTACAGATAAAAATATGCCTGAAGGTGTCGAGGACCTTATTGTCGGAAATGGTGTGCAGCAATATAAGCGGTTGCGAGAGGTGGAGAGGAAGTTGGATGCGGTAATGATGAGGAAGAAACTGGATCAATTAGAATCATTACACAGTGCTGTGAAGGAGTATACCACACTCCGAATATGGATGTCGAATACTGCGGAGAACCAGCCCTGGCAGGGGAGTCAAATGGATGAGAACGCTTTTGATTTCAATATGGGGGTCGAAGCTACATACAAGGTCAAGATAGAGGGAAGAGTAATGCCAGACGAGGAGGACCATGATATTTCAGAAAAGGACAGCGATGAGGAGCAAGATGAGGCCGATGAAGACTCTAAAAATCGCGAAGGCGAGACAGCCCGTCAGTCCCCGATGCAACGGATACCCAAAACAAAGCTATCCCACTTCTTCAAATCCATCACAGTGGACTTCGATCGCAACAAAAACCTTCAACCCGACGGCATAACCCAGATCGAGTGGAAGAGACCAACACTGCCTACCCCTAGCGCAGGTCCCATGATCTACCCACCAGGCGCCGACTTCGACTGCCTTGAATTCGAGCGCAAAGGCGACGAGAATATCAACTGCACCATCAACTTCTACCGCGATGACAATCCAGAACGCATGCAGCTAAGTCCAGCGCTCGCCGCAGTCCTCGATACTGAAGAAGATGACCGGCCCTCGGTTATAATGGGACTTTGGGAATACATTAAAGCAATGGGCCTATCACAAGATGATGACAAGCGGACTTTCCAATGTGACGAAAAACTCCGAGCCGTAAGCTCATGTCCCTTCAACCTTCCCATCCTTAAACAAGACTAAAAGCATTCCTGTCCCCCAGGTCTTCCACCAAGACACCTTCTACTTCCCCCACATCCCCAAAGCAATAATGGAC
>QKZZ01000360.1:0-21252 GCA_003521265.1 Cetradonia linearis
CCGAAATTGCAGTGATTATTTGGGATTATATTGCAACAAGACGCTTGCGGGCCATGTTTGTGATCGAGGCAGGTTGTCGAGGGCTGTTGCTAGAGTTGGGAGAATCACGTTGAAGCCGCTGATGAAGTACTCCTAGAGAGAAGTTTTCAGCCATTTGCTCTTAATTCGGGTTGGGAATCGAAATCTTACTGCCATGACCATTGATGCAAATAACGAGAAACAGAAGCCAACTTCTGTCCACATCGTCTTGAATTTGGCTGGGCGCTCTCTTCCGAGCCGCACAATGCGACTTGCATGCTTTCTCCATCTGGCCCACCATCTTCAAGGGCCATTCATGTTGTAGTAGTTGAGAATAATTTATGCTTAGTACATAGGGCTGAGAAGTGAAGTTCCAACAATTCAGAGCGCCAGAGTTGAGGTTTCGTGCATGAATTCATTGCTTGCCATGGAGCACAATTCTGTCAGAAGTCTGATATTTGAGTCACAAAATTGCTTAAGACATAATGAAACAGGGGCAACCTCCTTTGAAGTACTAAAGGAAAGAAGAAGAAGCAAAAAGATTCGATATCATGTGCTGAAGGTCGAACTAACTAATGACATCAATTTAGTAGGTGTTTAGTGATCCATGGCGCCGCCGCTGTTTCAAGGGGGAATAAGGATCGACAGAACGAGGATATGTAAGCTGGGATCATCGCCCATTTCTATTCATCAATCCTCTGCTTCTCCTGCTGCATCTATTTTGTACATGGACACCGCCAATTTGATCGGCAAGCTTCACCTTACCCCCCTAAACCTGTATATAGACCTTGCCATAGACATACCGCTCCGCCCCAGGTTTCCTGTCGCTCTAGACCGAAGAGGTCTCGGCGACGAGCTCATGCCACCTGTTTCGCAGCTACCTGACAGGAGGCATGGCTCCGAGGCGGAGGATTCGGCCAAGCAATAGAAGACGTTGACATCCAGCCAGCAGAGTACTAAAAGTGGTGAAGTGTTCCGGAAGCTCGTGGTACAACCAAGCCTGCTAGGTTCAATGGCTTTGAACCTTCGTTAGTAGTTGTCTTCCAACGTCATCGGTGTTGTTGGCTGCCCGCTGTATAAGAGCATGGAGTAAAGAGACCATAGACTTGTAGATAACCTGAGTACGCTCTGATCGGTGTTCCGTCTGAGTGTTTGACCTTGTTCATCTGACTGCATCCCCCATCTCACCTGTCTGACTGCATAACTGCTATCAATTCATATCCATCTATCGACCTTTAGCGAAAGAGCTGTCCGACAAAAGCGAAAGTTTTCAGAAGAGAGTATTATGACGCCGAATCTCCAATACGACAATAAGTCCTCCAACATCCGCGCAAAATTTATTTCAAGTCAGGGGCTCGCAACGCGAGGTTGCTGAGTCATGAACAACACCATGCTGAAATCTTCTCGAAACCATATACATGTTTTCGAGGGCATTCCAGTTCCTATATTCGTTGGTATGATGCCTTACAAAACAGCGAATTCCTAGGTCTTGGCCATCACGTGTGTCTTATGCATTATGCCCCCTCTTCTTATAATTGGTTGCACTGCATGCTGTACGAAGGCTATGCTTGGGATAATAAGCCGACTAACACAACCATTCACACCCAGGTTGGATGATTGAAGATTCGAGACGAGGATTGGGAATCTCGAGTCGAAATCGTCCCCTACCAATCCTCTACACGGACTACAACAGTATCCTAGTCACGTTATTCCGATCTATAACATCATAGCTCATCGCACACTTGATGCAGGTGTCCATGCCTCTAATGAACAGATTGGGAAATCCGTCGCGCTGCGGCTGGACCATATGAAAGAGTTGAAGCCACCGAGCGGCTGCACTTCCTGAGACGTAGAAAAAGCACACTTGCAGCGAGCCATCTATGGATCTCGCAACAACCCTTTCCGAGGAGATAGTTCGGTCTGCACGACTCCTGGGCCACAAGATTTCCATGTTCTGGTGCAAAACAGCACCGGAGTGGGTAGAACCCTCATCGCCGGAGAGCCTGGTGGCATCATTGAAGGAAAAGGTGGAAGCATCAAGCTGCTCTACAGTGTCGGAGCTAATCGTAGCGCATTGACAGGGAGGTAGCTTTCGAACTTTGTGACGCATTTCTTGCATTTGCCGAAATCCGAATTTGATCTTTTGCACTGGATGCGTATACGATGTCCAGGTGAAGTTCTGTATTACTTGAAGAGCATGAGGACGTTGTCCGACCATGGGGACTCCTGGTATTGCAGAGCTCAGCCCGGGGTGAAAGTTGATCTGTGGCCAATCGGAGACTTTTCGGTCGAGAGCACTCGAGAACTCAGATTCGGTAGGCCCGTCAATGACGCGAGCTGCACGGACGCCTCGACGAGACGGAACGCCGCACATCACTCGAACGGTGTTCGAAACTTCAGCAGGGTCGATGACATCTATACAGTCGAAGAATATACTCCATCCCCATGCACTTACAAGTACAGCAGTGGCCACATAATCCGGAGAATACATATGACCCAGTAGAAGGCGGGATACATAACCCCATGAGGTTAGAAGATCAGGCCGTGTTGCCAACTTTGGGGAGCTTGCAAGGGCATGGTAAGCGCTGAGAGATAAGGGCATCAACATGCACATTTCGAGATCGTGCTCCGGAATCCTGGCGAAAGCAATCAAGAGAGCAACTAGACCGGTCCATATCTTTCGTAACACAGCTGGGGCTTCTAATGTATTGCTGCCACGAGGTCTCCTTACGGATGCTTCATAGACCTGTCCCAGGCCGAACATGAATTGGCCCGCACGAATCACTCTATGCTCTGATGGGTAGTCCCCATCACTGTATACAAACGACTCTGGGGACAATATGGCTTGACATATTACCCACTCTGAGTAGTGCTGCCCCTCTGCTACGGTCATCCCAGGGATTTTCATTTTCAAGATCTTATACCCGAATCCATATGCCTCCGCTCGATTTTCGTATCCCATATACACATTATCCTGATTGCTCGTCAGTGTGAAAAGGGGCTCGTGCTCGTCTGCCGGTTCCATAAGTGACGCCTCCACCTGTGGAATAGAAGTCTGTTCGACCAATATCACACTTGGTCCCTCGCCAAAGGAGATGGTCGTTTCCTCTAAGACGACTTTCACGCTCAGACCTAGTATATGATAACACCAAACAACTATAGTACTCACTCCTCTATCGCACCTGAGGTGGAGGAGTCTCTGGTCTTGAGAGTTTTGTAAAGATTGCAACCACATAAGCAAAGCCTGCAACACAGGAAATGGTAGACAACGGCGATCGACGCATTCTGTCGTTGCAATAAGGGGAACAGCTACACCTTCCGTCTGAGACTGTTCGTTGGCAAGGGCTTTCAGGGCTTGTTGTATCTTATGTTCGACGGCTTCATAGATGGGTGCCCATTGGAAAGCTACAGTCTGTGCTTGACAAGCTCGCAATGTGCCTAACAAGGAATCATATTCTGGGACGATTGCGACATCGGAGCCTGACTCCCGCACTATCACTTCTATAGCTTGGACAATGGCATAGGCTAAGGACTGGTCCTCATGTGCAAAGGCAAGCCCAGAAAGTTGGATGACCATGGAGAAAAGCGCGGGGTTTTTAAGTGCTTGTTGGACAGTAGGCCCCGCGCCGGCCTCTAGGATAATGTCAATGTACCTGGATATTATGTGCTGATCTGCTTTTGCGACTGCTTTCTGAAAATGCAGTTCTATGATAGAATCGATGCGATGCCTGCCAATAAAAGAAGCCAGCTTCGTCTCCGTAAGTGCGTCAGAACCTGACTTCTTGATAGCATCAACCAACGCCAATGAACCTAGCGCCGATACAGCCTGGCTGATTGGATTGACAATGTTAGTGAGTTCCAATCCTAGCTGGAATTGCGCAGGCAACACCATGTTGTAAGCTGTATATGTACATATATATATATGCTAAATTCCGCGAGCTCTTATAGCATAAACGCTATGCAAGGATTTGAGAACAGATGAAAGGCGCCTTCAATTAATGTAGGTGCAATATAGATACATCCTACCAGGCATTCCTTCAGTAGGCGAAACGTCGCGCTGAGAAACTGCGGAATCTCGACTATCGTATGAGGCGGAGATGTGGCTGTGCTACTTAGTCGAGATTCGTTGTTCCCCCAATAATGTTACGGATAGGACACGAAGTTGCGACAAACTCAGGCATCGCGACATGGCAAATGGCCCATTCAAACATAATAGTTCCCAACAAATTCGACGACTACTGCGACAAGTTGACCGCAAATACGACACTTAGCCAAGAGGATGAGGAGGATTTCCAGCTCGTAAAAAGCACCATCAGGGGACTTGTGGAGGCTGGTGCCCTCGTGTCACACCCGCCGACTCTCGAGAGGCAGGTTTTCAACCTCATCTCGTACCTCCAAGAACAACTAGATAAAAGAGATCTGGATCAGAGACCTATCCAGTGGCCCAGCTGGCGCTATCAAGTGCGTACTGAATTTGGCTTTTTTCATACTGGCAGCGGAGTTCCGGCCGACCGATTACCCCTTGTTTCCCACATCATCTCCCTAGACTATTACCTGTCGGATTGTAGGGATAGGTTCAACGTGACGAGCCTGCGAAATATTGAAGCTATCAATTTACATGACCGCTATAACATCTCCTACAAACGTCTAGCATTCATTGACTCGATAGACGACCCGTGGGTATACGCTACGCCCCATAGACTGGGGGAGAACCTGAGTAGGACGGATACACCTGAGCAGTCATTCAAGCTGGTTGTGCCTGGTGGCCATGGTCCGGATTTTGATGGGTGACAGAAGGGTTCGTTGGTACCTGTTGAAGATGTGGTCAATCAGGAGATGAGTTTTGTGTGGAAATGGATGCAGGAGTGGAGAAACGTGAACTGACTAGTGATTGGCTTTCTCATGTTTGTCAAACACGCAGCTTTTGCCGCCAGCTTGGTGTTCAGTCCCTTTTTGGCTAAGGTTAGTTAGCACTCTGAAGCTGAATATAGCATTCGGCTCTGAAGCCATTTTGGATCTATGCAATTGAACGTATGGCAGGTGCTATATAAGATTTCAGCTTCCAGTCACCATGAAGTATGTCTCCTGACCTTTCACTATCACGCAACGATCTTGCACAATAGTGGCCCCTCTTAAGAGATTTATCCCCACCGTTTGGGAGGGTTTCCCATAGCCTTCTGGCTTTCCTGCTGCTTACGACGCTTACCCTTGCATGATTTTGGCCCCCCTTCCAAATACTCAGCTACTTCGTAGTGAAAGATCATCACTTGAGCTCTCGGATCTTTTTGCCAAACGATACAGAAAGTAAGCGCAAGGATGTGAGATAGCTTTGTTAACTCAATTTAAAAGTGTAGGCCACAAGCCGTGAATCGCGAGTCAAGATCGTCCTTTCCCACTTGAAAACAACCGAAATAGAAAAATTAGAGGTCTTTTGTTCTTGGATGAAAATTTTCTACCGCTATTTTAAATCCATAATTGGGACTTCTCAGTGTTGTTGTCTGAGTTTTGATTTTTGGGGGGTGATCCAGACCCCGCGAGTGGTTTTAGAGAAAGGCTTGAAGCAGTATTATAGTAGCCGTTGACTCGATACACTTGAATCTAGTGTGATGATATTGTGTTGAGGTGGTAGTTTTGACCAATGTGATAGGCTTCTAGATACCAAAATTAGCCGGATCTCCCCTAGCAAGAAGCACACGTTGGTTGAGTTTCTGGGGGATAACGCTAGAGGATTATCCATCGATAATTCGATAGATATGACCCCCTGTATTTTTACCATCTCAGTAAAGCTGTAGAATATGGATTTTATTGCGTGTTATCCGAGTAATTATGTCATCCCGAGATACCAAAACATTCGAACGACACAAAATATTATGCCTGACGTGTCACTTTGATTAATTTGACACTTATTATCCAGACCGCAGTCTCAAGTCGTTAGCTGGACAGCTGTGCCAAAAAAAAAAACACACAAATCTGAAAGTCTACCTTCTTATTGCCTTTTGCAACATGGATGAGAGTCTTGACTGCATCGTTGATAGTGAACCAAGAGTTCAACCGTATCTGAGGGCATTTTTGAACTCCCCCACATTGACAGAAGGATGGAAGCAATCTGCTACGAACAAGGGTGCGGTGCCCAATTCTGTGAGTCCTGTGTGCCTCGCTGTAATTTCAGTCACATTGCTTACAGATATCAGGATGAGCAGACGGTTTCCACGAGGAAAGCTTTGATACATGACCATTGTCTCATTCGTCTATTACCGTACCACCCTCAGACCTGGGTTGCTCGTGCCGCAACCTTCTTGATGCTAGGTTATGGAGAGCTTGCTGTTGCAGATGCCTACAAAACCCGTATGCTATGCGATGCAACAAGGGTCGAAGCGATGAAGGCTCACGAGCCCGATGATGGAAGTTTGACGGCAAAGGTCCTTCAGTCGCTTCTATCTCAGCTCCCCCAAGAGGAGGACCAATCGGACGAGGAGTATTATTTAATTGTGTTTTCGAGCATCAAGAAAACAGAGGAAAGAGCTTTTCGTATCATGGCCCAGGGACTGATGTGTATCATGGCCTGGCACGATGCCGCAGATGTGCTTCGCGAGGCAACAAAAGCTTTCCCCTCCAATGAAGAATTCAAGACGATGCTCGTGACTTTGAAGCAAAGCACTGTGCAGCTGAAGAAGGATTTGGTGAGAATACATGGGGCTGACGAAGACATGATTGCGAAGACCTTGAGGGGTGGCCTTGTTGACCGCGTGGCATATCCGTGGATCGTTCCAGAGGAGCTTGCAAGAAGCGGTAAAGGCATCAAGAGGGTCAAGGCCCAGTTCGAGGCGGCATCAGCGATTGCATGCATCCAAAGGAGTCCCTTAGACGGCGATAACCCACCACATGAAGGAGCGCGAGAGGAGAATTATGGCGTCTTCGCAAAGCGCGACATTCGCAAAGGCGAAAGGATTCTGTTCACTAACACAGTCTATACGGAGTCCGGCACCCATAACGGTGGCGACTATTGCTCAGCATGCTGCCAAGTTCTGGGAAGAAATGCGATCAAGGTGACCTGTTGTGGCAGCAGATTTTGCAGCGAAATTTGCAGATTGGAAGCTACCAAACTCTACCACAACGCCCTTTGTGGCAAAGATTTCAGCTGGCTTTATCAAGCATGGGAAGAGGTCGTTGTGCAAAGCACCGAAATGGCTCCTCTATTGATGCTCAAGGTCCTTGGAACAGCTGTCCATTCGAACTGCAAGCCTCTAAAGGTAGCTTGTGTTGGGACGTTTAAGCCTGCCTATAACAGCGAAACCCTAGTATATTACCGCCTTTTCGACAACATCATTGCCCCAGTCAAGATTCTGCAAACGCTTGGCGTGGACGTATTCAAAGACCTTAAGTTCGATTTTTGGGCTCTACAGACTCTATTCATGCGCATCGAGGATAACAAAGTGTGCTCAACGGATGGTCACCGAATGCATTGCGGCATTGACCCATTGTTCTCCATGCTAAACCACAGCTGCTCGCCCTCCGCTGGATATTCAGGCCCTGAATGGTCAACATCAGTGACCGCGCTCCGGGATATCAAGGAGGGTGAAGAGGTCTGTATATCGTACGTTGACCTGCGCCTACCTGATGAGGAGAAGGTGCAGGCGATCCGGAGGCATATTGGGGGGATGTGTCAGTGTACGGAATGTTCACGGGCGAGGGAGGCTGAGGAGATAGGAGGCAAACCCTGAGGATTTTCATCACTAACGTATCATGTAGGGCAAGGAGGCTCCGAAAGTGATGAGCTGAAGGATATTGGGTGAGAGGTTAGGCTATTGGCAAGTATTTCTGCCATAAGCCTGGAATAGAGTCATTGAGTCATCGTAGCTGGCTTTGATAGTCGGCGGTGTATATCAATTTGAAAAGTTTCGAATTTTGACAAGCTCCGCTCAGTATATGAAATCATGATGCCACCGTAAATTGAGCCCCAAGATTCGATTAGACCAGAAAGAATAAAGACAATTCTCACCGAGGATTACCCCTTTGGTGGCAAAGGATGACTAAGCAGCAACCTTTCTTGACAAGGCGCAGCACAAGCAAGCCTCGACAGAGCCTTCTCACATCCACAATAATAGTAATAGTCTCGCTTACGAGGCTCCAGGCATTGGGTCGAGTGTCTGAAATACTACGCCTTCCTTCAGAAATGTCGAGGCTAGGACCGCTCAGCACGGTGGGCCTTGGGTTACCTCAGCGAAGAATGAGGAAAGAAAATGGCTGTGTGAAGGGGAGATACCTTGCTAAGATGTATCGTAACAATGCGTATTGAGGAAGAGGAGGAACAAGTTACAATTGGTGGAACATGAAGGAGGCTTGTATGCCTTTCTGAGACTCAGGGTCTGGCTGGAGCTTAGGCTCCTTCTACACTGCTTCTGATCGGAGTCGGGCAGCCAGTGTAATCACAAAGTCACAGGAGCCTTACTCTCCGATACCGTCGTTGACGTGGGCAGAGGATATCTCAAACAGAATGTCGATGCAATGAGAACGTCCTCAATAGAGTACGATGCTTAGAATCACCAATCCCCGGCGTCTACTGCAGGGTCCCTCAGCAATCAATGCCGAAGACGTGCTATATATCATCCCATCGTCGAATCGGTTCGAGGCAAGCATCATGCACTTCAAGCACTGAACGCTTCCTGCTTGACCCATACCACCTGGCTGTCTACCTCAGAAGAATTACTCGAATTGATTTTCTTTCCTGCATTTCTGACATGTTAAAGCATACGCACGCTGTTGTTGTTATGGCAGATGGAACCAGAGCTAAAGCATACACCATAAGCATGTGTGAAGATCGTACACCTGGTTGCTCTTGTTGGGGAATCATGTGATCCTCAGCCGCCAGTAGCGGATGATACCTCCTAGCTTGCAAATTCATGCAGATCCATAGCTTAAGCAACAACAACGTGTTAACAGCAGTCCCACGTCTCAAAGGCTCTTTCCATTCTTTGACTGACTGTAGAAGTGGCCGTTCGCGCTTGCTGTCCTTCACCCGTGGCCTCCCGTCTACTCTCCGACATAGACATGGTCTCTACGTCCAACAAGGAAATCACATCCACAAGAAACCCCTGTCATCATTGAATATTAGGTATCCTCACTTTGTATAGTTTCTGCTCTTGATACATCCAGTCACGACATTCTTTCATATGGTCTGCATTACTATCCACAGCCAACATGTCACCCGCGTCAGTCCCGAAGCCAGTCGAGGTCGAGTAATCATCCCTTATACTACATACGATTTATTCCAAGGCTTACGGGATAGTCAGGTCGTTTTGCAGTCCCATAGTCGGAATCGCATCGGGGCCCGCTCGTAAGACGTTCTACCCGCACGCCATGTATCTATTGAAGTCAGACAAGCTCAAGACACATGTAAAGGAAGTCGGAGGAAGCCATGAATGAACGATCGTACTTACAGAATGGGACAAGGTGACGGTTGTCTTGCTCTTCACATGGCTTTATACCGGCTACTACCCCGCCGGTTCCCCTCAGACGCCTGTTGAAGTAGGCTACATCGATGACCTGAAAACGAGAATGAACGGAAAGGCCATTCCCATGATTCCTGGTTGGGGGATCGCGCATGACCAGCAAGTCGCAGATGCGGCATCTGACAAAGACGATAATGTCAACTTGGCACCTTTCGCACAACTCAGGTATCTGATTAAAGAAACCCCGCAAGAAATTCCTGAATGCTCTAAATACCTCAGTACTTGGGCCAACAATTCCGGTATTTGGGCAAACACTTACCGCGGTTATCCATGTTTTTTGGACTACGAAGCAGCTCTCCTGACGAACGCCCGAGTCTATGCGCTAGCCAATGACCTACTCTGGCCAGATTTAAGCGCGTTCGCGTTCAAGAGGATACAAAAGGTGTTAAACTTCATGGGCCCTCCAGTGCCTACCACACCTATGATTTCAAATCTCGCGCGACCATTAGATATATCTACGACAAAGTTGCCAAAACCTCAAACACTGAAGAACCTTTGCGTAATCTCATCAAAACCTATTTCACATCCAACTAGTCAACTCTCGAAGGCGAGGATGTAAAGCAGTTGATGGCAGAAGGGGGTGATTTCGCATTTGAGGTATAGAGCAAGATGAAGCTCTTGGCGATGGACTTGGAACAACAGCCGCAGGCCAGTGATCCCGCATCTGAATAGGGGAATGACTTGGAGCGCGCGAACCTTCGAGGGACTCCTCGCTCTCAACGGGGGGCCCGAGCACCCGAGGAGAACGATGATTTTGGCCACCTCGCAGGTGTCCTCACCCGAGATCAGGTTGAGCAACAACGAGCTGCGCGTGCTCGGCATGAAGCTTAGCTGTATGCGTTGCCAATTATTCTGGCTGAAGATGGGGTTCTGCTCGCTCCGGAAAAGATCGAGCAGCTAAAACAGACTCCACAGGGTCAAGACCTCTTTGACCGCCTGTGAACTTGACTCATCCGAGACCAATGGAGCAGGCTTGGAAAGCTCGATACCGATCTCAGGCACCTAAGAACGTAAATGGATTGCTCAACATAGCAGCTGTGCTCGCTCGAGCCCAGGATGAGCAACGACGAGGTGCGCAAGCTCAAAATCAAGCTCAGGTACAGATAATGGTAGATCTAATAGCTGAAGGTGGAGTTGTGCTCGCTCCAGAACAAATTCAGCAGCTACAACAGAATCCATGGCATCAAAGACGTTCCGGATCTCCTAACAGATGTGCTCACTCTCGACCAGATAGACATATACTTGGTACTGCGGACGCTCGACGCGCATTTCAGGCAGCTGGGGATGCAAATGGATTGCTCATCACAGCAGCTGTGCCCCCTCCAACGCAGAATGAGCAACAGCGAATTTGACACTCTCGACACGACGCTCGCGCACCCGAGAATGCAAATGACATCATCCCTGGAGTACAGATTGAGCAATCACACACTGCGCGCCCTCGACCTGGAGCTCGGCCGCTTCGGAAGGCGATTGGACCTAACAAAGTAGGAGCTGTGCCTGCTCTGGCATAGAGCTGCCTACGCTCGACAAGAAGCTGAGATACTTGCGAATAGAGCGATCAACCAGCCAGCCGTGTGGGCAATTGAACACAATGGGCACGTACACATGGGCACCGGCAACATGAGCCTCGGGCACCTGAGATTGAGAATAGACCTAATGAAGAAGGGACTGTGCGTCCTCAAGCACAACATGAGCAGCCCCAAGCTGCAGCTGATCAAGAAGCCCAGGCACCATCTATCGAAGAAGATCTACATCTCTTTCCAGGATGGCTAAGGAACGTACTTGCCTTTTGCGGTCCCCAAGAAGCCGATCATCTGAGAACCGCTCTTCGGGCTCTGAACGAAGCTATGAGACAAGGGCAGGACGAAACTCAAGTGCCCAGGGAAGTGGCAAACCTGCATCCCCAGCATCGGATCTATCGGGAGGTTCTAATGCTCGATTACAGTATCGGGCACACCATGCAAGGGAAGCTCAACGCCACTTTTGGGACGAGCACCGAGCAGACCTGCTCTACTCTATCAACATCGGGAACACCTAGGAAGGGAAGCAAAGGCCCTTAGGAATGTTTACTCTATGTTCTAAGTAGATGGCTTTGTGAATCTATGTGTACAACACGCTCGCTGTATCATGATGCTTCTGTTCGTCTTACACAGAATGAAGGATTAACATTTTTCTTATTTCATGCTATCCTCGCAGCCGAAGGCTACTCCAATAGACGAAAAGACGAAGTAAAATAAACATCAGTACAACATCCACCCCTCAATCGCTCCTTTCCAAAGTCCAACTTCCGACCCAATTCATTCCCCCCCTTGCCATCTATCCTACCCTACATTTATCCCAGCGATAAGCAGTTCCAACACGAACAAGCGTCATATTTTTCCAAACCATCCACATCACAGCACTCATCAGAAATATAATCGCTAAACCAATCCCCAGCAACCATCCAAAAGCCAACTACACAACACCCGTCGCCGTCCTCAGAATGCTCTCCCTCAAAGGTAAAATTCAACCCATCACAATTTCATAACAAACACATTCTAGAGTGACAAGATCGTGCCTCACAACTCCAAGCACACTCCAACGGACAGTCTCTGCTTAGAAGACTCTCCCCGATGCAGCAGAATATTGCGTGCGTTTCTTCTTTCCCGCGCGTCTGCGAGCTGGAATAGGGCATACTGGCTTGTGTTGGGGCTGGTGCTATGATGCGGGGGTTTGTGTTTTGTGAATTGTATGCTTGGAGAGAAGATAGGTATGTTTGAGTGTTGGCGATCTTTATGTATAGAGATATGAGGATGATTTTAGAATGGGTGGGGATGGGGAAGTGATAATGAGGAGTGTGCATTTTGGAAGGGTGATAGAGTAGTGGGGGTGGGGGTGTGAAGGTTGTGTATCTAGTATTTAGTCGTTTGCTTGATAATGTATGTTGCAGTGAGGATGAGCGGTGTATTTCGAGATCCACGGTGTTTCGACTCCCGTGAAGAGAGGTTTGCTGAGATGGAGAAAAAAGATGATTTGATTAGTTGGAACGAGGTTCGAGCGCGAATTAGAAGGGGCTTGCTTGCCTTTCAATCCTTGTTGATGCAATGTCGCATGACACGAGACAGTGTGAGCATTTTAGGGCTTCAAGATAGGATTGAAGATGAGGGGAGACGTGCTTGCATTTCAATTTTTTTATTGATGGAACAATCTGCTTTTCAAGACTGATATGATGCTATGAAAATCCTGTATTGATTTGTTGGAATATGTATAAGAGGAGAAGAAGAAGACGAGTGGAACCCGAGAGGAATCTAGTTGTCATAGCACCAAGGAGATGACAATGCCGCATGACCGACTGAGCCCATGAGCCCCCTTTTCATGCCCTCGGTTTGCGGGCCCTCAACGCCAACGCCTTTCAGTCGCATTCTGGTGTATATCAAAACCCGGAATCGATATAAGATCAGTCAGATTCAATGAAAACACACTCAAGAAGATGCCTGCCCTGGCCGTCCATCCAAAGACACCCGTTTGCGATCTAAGCGCTTATTAACACTGCCCAGCACAACCTTTAAAATCCCCTCCGCATTCAACCCCGCTCCACTGCTCCCCTTCCACGGTACGGTATCAACGATATCGCGCACGCCATTAGCGTCTTTGAGCCCGTCGTCAAGTTCTTCAAGTGCTTCAGCAGCGCCTTTCTCCTCGCCAACTTGGAAGAATTGAATACCGACTTGCCACGGTGGAGCTTCCAATTTGTCGAGTTTGCGCGCGACGGAAACGATGACGGATTCAGGGTCGTCGGTAGGAATGCCGTCGGTGATGACGATGATGTTGAGGGGTTTGACGGCGTCGAAATTGTTCTTTTTGGCCTCGCATTCGCGGAAATAGGCTTTCAGGATTGCGTTAAGACGGGTACCGGTGGGTGTTCCGCCGCTTGGGCGCACAGTTTCGAAGATTCGTTGCACGGCCTGCGGGGAAGTGATGTTGCAGTACGAGGGATCATCGCGGGCATTCAGGAAGTAAATGTCTATTCCGTCTTTGTCGTGGGCGGTGCAGATGGGGGTGATGGCGCCCAAAGCGGCAGAGGTTTCCCGCCAGGAGCGGCCGGCCATGGATCCGGAGTCGTCGATTAGGAAGATGGTGTCGAAGGTGGTGAGGAAGGCGTAAGGGTTGTCGGTTTGGGGGGCGAGGGATGTGGCTGGTGCGGTGTACGAAGGTGGCGCATCGTTGGATGGTGCGGCAAAAGGATTTGCCACGGTTGGGGGATTTGCTGGGGAGCTGTTAGATGCTGGGATATCGAGCATTGGAGAGATGGCAAGCTTACCTGGACGACGTGTGGGTTCGTTACGAGCTCCAAATAGCAATGGGGGGGACATGGGCGATAATAGTGATTTTGGCGCTGAGTTAGTAGAAGTTGTGGATAGTGTTGATCCGGTTCTGCTGAGACCAGTATCTTGGCGGGAGGACTTCTTTCTAAAGATGTTATGGAGAGGCATAATGCTGTTGTGATGGTGGTTACGGTCATGTCCTGGTTGTGTAGAACACAGCGAGGAGCCGCTTTCAAGAATGAACGGCATCGTGGCTTAAGTTCCCGAGGGAGTGTGGGTCGGGGAGATCAGTTGATAAGATTCAGACTTTGATGGAGTGACACAAAGCTTGGGTCTTCAGGTGATAAGACTTGGTTGCGCTGATGCTGATGTTGAGAAGTGAAGTCGCAACTCACTTATCTGGGCTTGGCTGTCTGGAAAGGAGAACAGACAGCGCGACACTACACTTATTTATACTATACGATAGAATTGACCATCGCAGTGCCACCGAAGTATTTGCCTTCAGGTTTGCCTTCAGATTTGCCCTGCTGGACCCTGATAAATGGATGAGACAATCACAACATGTTTGAGAGGGATTTCCGGCTGTGAAAAGGAAGCGGCCCATGGCCACGCCCGTGTGGAGATTAAGCAATGCCAGCATTCCAGCATTCCAGCATTCCAGCATTCCAGCATTCCCGAAGCTTGAGACCGATATCACCATATGGAGAGGATTGGTGGTCACGAAAGGTTTCACATCGTTGAAGGCTGAGTGCTGCTGACCGTAGTCCCTTTTGGTTGTGGCGTGAGGCTGTGCAGTGCTAAGCCGACTCTCGCTTTGTGGCGGCTCTCCGAAGGCAGAGCACACCTCCACCAGACATACTCCTGCTACTGCGCCTTCCCCTTATACACACATAATACTCACGGCTCAATTCTCGCGGAAATGAGCGCTTAAGTGGCGGGCCATAGAATATAATAAGCGCCGTATAAGGCTCATGACGCAGTGAATCGTGAGTCCCATGCTTACCGGATCGGAGTTTGACGAGAACTCTACCCCTAAGGTAAGGATCGTTGCCAGGCAGTGCAAAAGCAACCTGTCCGGAGGATTCGACGATGACCGAAATACTTTTGAATTCCTTGGGCCTTGGTCATGACTCAAGGCGAGCTCGATAATGTGTTAGGAGTTGTGAATGGGGGCCTTACAGATCTCGTGGCTGATTTAGTGAACACAGTAGAGGATTTACACATGACCTCAAGGGGCGGACATAGCCATATAATGCCACTACATCGTGTCCCTTAAGTCTCTATAAACCATAGCAGGCAACCCCATTCAAGCAGGCGTCCAGTCTCTCTTGCTTGCCGTAAACATTGCCTTCGCCCTCATGTGCTCTTCACAGCCGACCGCCATCTTCTCTTTCTTGAGCTCCCAGCTTCCTTGTGTCGGCTTCTCAAGCCAACTCTCCTGAGCTTTGTCATTATTCCAACACTCGAGACACATAGCTACTCGGCGAATTCCAAGTCCATCGAGGATCGGTAGCAGTCGACTGCGCAGTCCACAGTGCGCATGGGAATCAAGCTGATATGAAGGACACATCCTGAGCTGGGAGAGGATGTCATAAATGCTGCCGTTGAACGGCTCAGGCTCTTCAGGCGCAGGAGAAATAGTGCTTTCCATAGTAATAGTACCTTTGCGTGTAAGGAACCGTACCATTTCACCCAGCTGGAAGGAATCACATTGTGGAGAGGAACCGTAGCCGAGTCTGCATTGAGGCTTTTTAGTGTAGATGTCGATGAAATGTTTCTGCAGCGAGCTTAGAGTATCCAAAGCGTACTCACGCCGACAGGCTAGTTCCTCTGATTGAACTGTCAGCTTTCATATCAGACTCAGAAAGGCTGTAGCCTTATGAAAAGTGTCACGGCGAAGGGCTACAGCCTTGTTGCTGTAGAACGGAACGGATGTGCATATACACACCTTCGACACCATTCGGAAGTCTCCACCATAAGGCATCGTCCTCCGCCGCCTCATCGTCCCCAGACTCCAGGTTTGTAGTCACTTGTCTTTTAGGGCCTGCAAGTATCAAAGCGGCGCTGCATTCCCGAACCCATGTGGGGAAGCCTAATATGATGCCCGCTAACAGTCTCTGACGATTATCAGTTTCTAATTGGTAGGCTGTGCTAGTTCCCCTGTCCCTAAGTAGCGTATTTTCGAACTTTTGGTTCTTCAAATAAGCTCTAATAGGGCATATAGCAATAAATCGGTCTGCAGCTATTGCGAGCAGTGCAATAAAATTGATAGCATATAGGCGGGATATTGGCCATGGCGTAGCCGGATCGTGCAAGATCCTGAAAAACTGTCTGATTACTGTGCTTGCAAAAATGCAGGCCTTGGGCAGCTCGCCGACATCTGATACAATGACTGTAGGTAATTTGGCAGCGGGTATAGATGCGCGACTGGTATATTGTTTTGAAAGCTCGCGCAGCTTTGCCTCGATTGATATGCCTTCGCTGAATTTGACTGGGTCGAGTAGCGCATTGAAATAGTCAGAGTTGCTGCGCAGTATAGCCCTCGAGCACCTATAGCGGATATCTGTACCATTCCTCAAATCTCTTATCTCTAGGAGTACGTCCCCCTGCTCTGTAATGACGAATTCGGAGGAGTTCGACTCTGGCGAATCGAATGAGACAATGTTCGAGCTCACTGTCTTGCGAGTCATGGCTGGTAGCTTTATGACGGTCTCCAAAAGGTGTTCTCACCCGTGTTGCAGCTCCCGGAGGAGGGACTGACGAGCAGTGAGGATTTCCCAGCTACTCGGTCTGTAGGTTGATGTGGGTGTAAAAGAAGCACTCAGCCAGCGATGAGCAGTAGCCGAGTGATGCCGATGTCCCTTCAGGGGTAGGGCCAAGCCATGGTGGCCAGCAGGGGAAAGCTACGCTGGCGGATACTCAAGGAACGACAATGTGGATGTTGTTTAGATGGAGCAAAATGATCCAGGGCAGAAAGAATTTTGTGAGCTCGGCGAAGGGGAAAAGCGTTCGGCCGATGGCCGGTCTTGGTAGTCGCGCTCTAACCAATCATATTGAGTGCATTACCAAAACTGGGCGCGAGCGAGTTATTCTGCCCTCGAAGGAAAGAAACTACTACTCTGTTCATCTAATGAAAGCAATGTGAATGAAACCTATGTTATCGTCTCCATATTCTATGCCCATCAAATCTATTTGGAAGTAATCATGCTCATGTCTCATGCCTCGTACTCTCTCCCCGCCAGCAAAGGTCGGAAATAGGTAGCAATCATGCCGCCAGATACACTAAAAAAGCCAGCATTCAGCTGTCAGTAAGCCCATCAAGGACAATATCTCGTTATTAGAAGGATCCTGTCATCTACTCATTGCTTCTTGCACCAACTCCTCCATGAGCGCCAGCTTTGTCCCGATCCTCTGTGGCCCACCACAGCAGGCATGCTCTACAGAGGCGAAATTGGTTCAACACTGTGGACTTTTGCTAATATTCCTCCAGAGTCAGCTGTCTTGTCAGGGTAGGTGAGGTTGATGCCGTCTTCGCTGCTGCTGTCGATTGTTTCTCCGTCTTTAAGTACAGCCTTTGCCTTCATAAAGGGCCAATGACCCTTCTTCTCGTTGTAACGCATTGCGAGGAATGCAAGAATGACCACCAACCAGTAAAGGTTATATGAAATGACTGAGCCATAAGTGGCTGAGTTCTCCCAGCCGAGGACGGCATTGAAAATGCCCCATCCACCACCACCGTTGATCTTGGCGTTACAGCACTTGGAGTATATTAGCTGAAGCACTTTTAAGAAGATTGTGTACTTCAGCATGCAACTTACGTTAATATGCCAGACACTCTTCCGGATATTATAGGAACCAGGTCCAGACCCAACTTCTGCAGCATCGCCTCCAACAACTTTGTTCCACTGTGATCACCTTAGTGTAAGAGGTCGTCGCTCGAGAAAGACTGCACTCACGGCGTTGATTTCAAAGTCCCAGACAGCTTTAGAAAACAAGCCCGCAGCAACCAGATACAAGAAGCACGTCGAGATGATCAAGAAGGTCTGGATCGGAGCGAAGTTCCCTCCTCTGCCTTTGGTTAGTCATCACGCTATCTGCCTGAGTATGGCGCTTTAGCTCACCGGTATATAAAATATCCTACTAAGCAGCCACAGCCGAGGCCGCAGGCCACTGCAAGCGGGAATGAAGTACCAGGCAAACCGAGGCTGACACCTCCGATGAAGACCACAGCCTCTAATCCCTCTCTCAGGACGGTGATGAATGGCAGCATGAACATGGCATACTTCTCGCACCAGGTCTTGAATCGGATGCGCAATGTCCCACTTTTTTGGGTGCTATCCTTGGCCTCAAGAGCTTTGGCCAGCTTGACACGCCATTTGTCTTGGAGTTTCGACACGCGAAGGAGAGCTGCACCCATGATGGAGATGACTGTTGACGCAAAAATGCTAAAAGATCCCTCCCAGATGTCTTCTGTGCCGGACCAGCGGTCTTTACCCAGACCATAGAATGCTCCGATTAAACCACCACCAATAATAAGGCAGATGATGAGGCCAAGTCCCGTACCTAGCCATACCTTTGTCGAGTCAGCCATAGTACTCGACATTGACAGTGTTGTTGCACGATGCTTACCTGACGCTTCAGCTTTTTGTAAGTTGCTAAATCCTGATCATGGCCTAGGGTCTGCTCGAGGAACGCCAGAAGCACAGAGACAATGATGCTTGTCTCGAGTGTCTCACGGAAGCATATGAAGAAGACTATGATTATGGAGCAGTATCAGCATTGTTGTTTCGAATGTGGCGTGGTCAGGATGGTGACCGTCTTACCTGGAACAGCAAACACAAGAACCATCTTGACAAAACTTTCAAGAAAGCGACAGTTGACGTACTGGTAAGAACAACGGTAGGTGACACGTTCTCTTAAGGCTCGATCTACTCACACTGGTCCGCAAATTGGTTCGAATTGCAGCTGGTGCGGTAGTGGCAGACTTTATCAGATCAGATTGATAAGGGGAGGAAGCAAATTTTATCAGATCCGCTCCTTAGCGCCGAGACTCCCCGCAAAATGCAGGAGATGAAGCGCTAATGCAATTCGGGCAGTCAATAGAGTAATCTCTGCTTGATTATTCTGATGCTCTCTTTTTCTTCCATTTGCTGTCTGACCGTTGGTGTTGTCAAGTCAATTGATGCGACTGGCCGATGTTGTTGCTTTTGAGAGATTGAACTTCCTCTGCCGACCGGAGCTGAACGGCATCTCTCCTGGTGCCACTTTTTTACTTTCAGCGTTCTTGGCTTACTGCCAGTTGCCCCCCCGCGCTACAACAAACAATTTTTTCTTTTCCATCAATAATAAGCCCATCACCAATGACTTCCATACTGTTGCAATTGATTCGCTAGCAAAACGCAGGCTTGACGCCTTCTCTACAATGGTCACCTACATTTGACCTGGTCTTTTCTCCGTCTCTTGTCTCCATTGGCGCCAACTAATACCCTTCCAAGACGCATGGGACCAATGCGTTTCCTGCATCAAGTCGAAACCGTCAATTGGAGTCTCACGCGACTGCTCTACTGAATTCCCCTTGGCCCTCTTGGCAGTCCCTTAGGTGAGGAGTCCTCCGCGCCCCCTCATACCGTTGTCACAGAAGCATAGGCCAACCGAGGACCGCTTCTCAATCCGATCCGTTTGACAATCCCTTAAACTCGCAGATCAGCGTCTAAGAGGTCAATTCCGTCCACCACCACGCGAAGCTTTGTTTCCGGCGTTGAAATTGGACGCCCAGGGCGTTCATTCCCAACCATTTACACGGATCGGGTCTCCACTTCCCACACATCGCCAGTCATCCAAGCATCCGATTACGGATCCCACATCTCCCACACCCTTGCTCGTGTGATCATTTCTTCCTTCCGGCTATCAGTGCAGGGAATTGAAGTTTAAGGAGCTTTGACGTGCGACCATCACGATCCGCGCTAGTGGAGAAAGTTAGCTGATCAAATTGTCCCACTTTATCAGATCCTCAGATAACAACACATTCATCAAGACAGCACCATATCTGAAGCTGTGCTTAGCTCGCACACAATACAAGTGGCCTTGTCGTCGACTTGGATCTGCCTTGAGCACTGAACGTCTTCGTTACTCCAATTCACCATGTCTTCCTTTACCGCCTTCATCCTTCTCTGTTTCGGCATGCTTGCCCATGCTGCTACTATCACGTATGATTTCAACATCACCTGGGTCACTGCCAACCCTGATGGTATGTTCGCACGGCCCGTCATGGGTATCAATGGCCAGTGGCCTTTGCCCGATATCAGGGCCACGGTCGGTGATCGTCTTGTGATCAATGTACTCAATCAATTGAGGAATGAAAGCACTAGTATCCACTTCCATGGCCTATATATGAATGGCACAACGGATATGGATGGTCCCGTCGGCGTCAGCCAGTGTGGAATACCTCCAGGAAGCTTGTTCACATACAACTTCACAGTAAGTCTTATCAAGCGTCTCAGGATCGGCCGAGTCGAAAGACATTAACAAGCCTACAGATCGACCAACCTGGGACATACTGGTATCATTCTCACTATCCTGCCCAGTATCCCGACGGCCTTCGTGGCGCTCTGATCATCCACGACCCTGGCTCCCCATACAACGGCAAGTACGAAGAGGAGAGGGTGCTCACAGTCTCCGATTGGTATCATGAGCAGATGCCAGTCCTGATGAAGACGTTCATAAGTGTGACCAATCCTAATGGGGCTGAGCCGGTCCCCAAATCCGCCCTTTTCAACGACACCCAGAATCTTACCACTGCAGTCGAGCCTGGCAAGACCTACATGTTCCGAATCGTCAATATGGGTGCCTTCGCTGGCCAGTACATCTGGTTCGAGGGCCATACCATGCAGATTGTCGAGGTTGATGGCATATATACGAATGAAGCAGCTGCGGACATGATCTATGTCGCTGCAGCTCAGCGCTATAGTGTGCTCATCACAATGGAAAACGACACCTCTACCAATTTCGCGTACGTAGCGAGTATGGATCAGGTATGTTAGGAATCCTCATTTAGCAGCGTCAATTTAAAAGCCACCAGACATTATTTGATACCGTTCCACCATCACTCAACCCAAACGTCACGGGCTGGCTCGTCTACGATGACACCGCACCGTTACCTACCCCAGCCATCTTAGAAAACTTCGACCCTTTCGACGACTTCACCTTAGTCCCAACGGACAACGAGCCCCTCCTTCCGGACCCCGACTATACAGTCCCTCTCACCGTCCTAATGATCAATCTAGCAGACGGCGCAAATTAGTGGGTCCTGCCCGACTCTCCGGCCCTTCCACGCCCTTCCCCAGCCAACTCCTCCATTCCAAACTAACACCATCCCACAGCGCCTCCTTCAATTCAATCTCCTACGTCCCACCCAAAGTCCC
>QKZZ01000366.1:0-12823 GCA_003521265.1 Cetradonia linearis
GGAAGTCTTGGAAGTCTTGGAAGTCTTGGAAGTCTTGGAAAGTGCAAAGCCAAGGCTTGGTAGGCTTGGTATTGCTTGGAAAAGACTTGGCAAGCAGCCCCAAAAGCCGACAGACACACGCGGGAAGGGAAGGACGAAGATGGGAGGAATATAGGCATCCTGTCACTTCTGCTGCAATCATCACCCCGCAGAAGCCTGAAGCCTGATGGCTGAATGGCTGAATGGCTGAGTGGCTGGATGGCTTGGAGACTTCAGTACTTTCCGTTGTATAACATGCAGGTACGTACTACGTTATTGCGGAAAGCAAGCACGTTATACGTAGATCAAAAGCTATCAAGATACTACTAGTCTACTATTACTACTGCTACTACTACTACTGTAGCTAGAGTTTGGTGTGCATTTCTCGGCCGAGTAAATCAACTTTGGCTACCCGCTGATTACTAATCAACACATTCCATCCGTCTCCATCGTCAGTACTTTGGTAGGTCTTGTAACACTTGTCTGATGCAACATCATCTCCCATCCACGCCTCTCTTGCTACACCTGCAGTCAAGACCAGAAATCCAGAAACCAAAAAAGAAAAAAGAAAAAAGAAAAAAGAAAAAAGAAAAAAAAAGAAAAGAAAGCTCCTCCATGCATGAAGCCTCACCGTCAGCTCTCGAATGGCCCCATCGATGATTGGGTGGAGCCATCTTGATCGTAATGCAATGAAATTTATTTGACTTGTAGTTGGATGATTGGGCATTCCCCCAATCGGCCAATCTCTAATTCCCCCCTCAAAAATTTCACCACGCTCCCCCACTACTTCTTTCCATACGACCCAGCCATGTCGTTCGCTACCTGAGCCTGCTCCTGCCTAAATTCATATACACATGACGTTTCAAAACATAGTCTTACCATCCCAAAACATCCCTGGGTATCACAGTGGTGTCGCTGAGCATTGTCTTCCGGCGAAACCGTCGTGCAACACTACAATGCCCCGTCAGCCTGGCTAACTTCCCCTTACATTGCAACGTGCAAAGAAGCCTTACATCTGCTGACAAACTCATGCTCAATTTGCCGCCTCCACTTTAGCTTGTCCGTTCACACCGCTATGCTGAGGACTGCTCCGTCCACCAGACCCTTCCTTTCGTTTTTCCTCCTCCCCTTCTTCATCATAATCTTCGTCAACCTCAATTTTTCTGGAGGCAGCTTCGTAAGCTTCACGGCGCTCATCGCGGCCAGTGTCGGATATGGGAGTCTGTGTTGGCTCATTCGGACCTGTCTGATGCATCGATGGCAGCGTTGGAGGGTGATGTGCTGCCTCAGACGGGTGATAATTCTCATCGGCTCGTCTCTGCTCTTCACGCCGAGCTGCTGAAGAGCTTCGACTTTGTCTGACAGGAGGGGAGACTGGTCTGCCAAAGGGTGGGGATTGTGCCCTGCCACGAGGGGAGCCTGGCCTTGGGCGTGGGGATGGCTTCCTATCTGGCGGCGATGGTCGACGGTGGCGAATGTCACCGAGTCTGCTTCGGCTCTCGCCGTTAGTAGGATGTTTATTGGGCATCTTGTATTCATCGTCAGACTCGTGACCACGTTTGAAACCTGTAGCAGGTGCCTCTCGTTCAGCTCTCGCAGCAGCCTCAGCAGCGGCGAGAGCTGCGGCAGGTGGAGGGGCGCCCGCAGCGATGCCTACTGATTGAGAGGTGTTGGGATGATGTTGATAGTGCTGTGGTTGATAATTGGGCCCTGGCGAAGACGATCTAATTTCTGCAATTGGCCTGATCTCTGGTGGAGGGCTATCCCCACGCCCATAAGGCACCCTAGACCCGGGGCCAATCTGGCTGCTAGCTATCCCTAGCCTCAACCCAGGATCTGGGGCCCCATAGTTAGGGTTTGGGATACGAGTGGTAGCGGGGGTCTGAGAGACCGAAGGCTGTGGCTGTGGTAGAGATTGGGGTGCTGAGTACGTGAGTGGGGCGTTATGATTCATTGTAGCTGGAGGCGAAGCTCGTCTGATAGGTGTATGGCGGTGCGGCTCTTGATACTGCCTCATCGGTTCTTGACGAGGACTCGCCTGCCTCTGGGAAGGCGGTGCTCGGATGGGTTCACGCTGATCGTACATGCTGGCAGGTTGAGGAGGTGGCTGCGGGTTTGGGATTTCTGCCAAGCGACGATTCCAGTCAACCGAGCCGTTCTGTGTCGGACCTGGTCCTCCGTGAAGCACTGAAGCAGGGCCTGATTGGACGTTCCATTGTGGGCCCGGAGGGGCACCTACACCAGGGTTCTGGTACTGCTGAGGATGCACATCTTGTGGTACAGGGGCGTTCTGCTGGTTTGGAAGGCCTGTTGACTGGCCATTATTGCGCAGGAGTTGCAACCGTGCCTTGATGTGCATATTTGACGGATCGAGGTCAAAGGCCCGTTGATACGCGTCTAATGCATCTGCCGTTTGGTTATTGCATGATTCGTACTGTCTAGTGTTAGCAACATATTGTATATATCATGTAGGACCTGACGACACAGAACTTACCAATGTCCCTAGATCATACCAGACTTCGGATATATAGGGATTGAGTCGAATTGCTCGGGAGTATGCATCAAGGGCATCCCGATACTGGTTGATCTGATAATAGAGGACGCCAATAGAGCACCAGAACGTCGGGTTGCGTCCATCTCGGTAAACCGCTTGCTGATATGCCTCGTATGCCTTAGAATACTTTTGCTGGGACATGTAACATCTGCCGAGAAGATACCAGCTTTGCGCATCCGTATTGTCTAAAGTGATTAGTTGATTAGTATTGCGGGTACAAACTTAAAAACGTGCAGAGCTTACCAGAGCTCACAGACTTCTCCAAGTACTCAATTGCTTGCTCTTGGCTGTTGAACAGGGGGCTCTCCTGGTGGTGCAGCCAACCGAGTTGCTGCAGAACCTTTGCATGATTAGGATCCCGGTCGAGAACCCGTCGGTAGGCTGCTTTGGCAGAGTCATACTAAATCACAATTATTAGGGAAGCGGTCTGATCATGGTTGGATGATACATACGTCCTTGCGTTGTTCATGGACGTGGCCAATTTGAAACCAGATGTCTTCTTCGGTCAATGGCCTTGGAGGATTTTGCACAATATATTTGAAGCACTGTGACCCCGTTAGCCATTTTCAACTGGAGAAAAGACCAGCTACCAACCTCCAAGCTTTGATCGTATTTCTGCTGCTGTTTATAGATTATACCAAGGCGGAAATAGATCTCATTCGCTTTCTCAAAGTCTGGCTGCATGTTCATGACTTGCGAGAATGCTTCTTCAGCATGTTCGAGGGAGCCGTAACGGTCGTAAAGAATGCCGATTCCGTACCACAGTTTCGGTTCCTATACATAGTTAGCTACAGCGATCGTTGTTGGACAAAGCGCCTACTTTAGGATCTCGAAGATGGTACAAAGCTTGCTGATATGCCGCATATGCCTGCTGGAGGTCCTCCATCATGAGAAAACAGTGACCTTGGTTCGGTGAGCTGAATTCTCTGAACTTGTAGACCGATTTCGTCTGTACGCACCCAAACTACCCCAAACCTCACCATTACTCTGATCCAGCTTGAGAATGGTCTGTAGGTATTCGACGGCTCTTGGGAAATTCTCCTTCGTTCGGAGTATGCAGGAGATAGCATTGAGAGCCTGGATTGATTGATAATTGTGCCGTAGGGCTTGCTCATAGGCGAAAAGAGCACCATCAGGATCACCCTGGAGCTCACTGACAGTGCCTAGATGAAAATTCAGCTCAAGCTGTAAGGAATCCCAGTTGCATTAGTGGTGGAATTACCTATGCCTAACCACACGCTTTCGTTCTGCGAGGCCAGGTGCGCTGCAGTGATCTTGTGATGTGATTGCTGCATTGGCATATGGCCATTGACTTGAGGAGGATGGCCAGAGTGAAGTCCATGATGCAAGTGCAAGCCTCCGGGAGACGCCGGTTGTTGGTGGTGACTTGCCATTGCGGAAACAAAGTTGAAGTGAGGCTGACAAGAACTGAGACGTTTGCCGCGGAGGCAGCGGTCAGGGCCCGGACTTGGTTAACGTTGGACAGTTGGTAACAGTCGTGAAGGTCCGGGCAGTCTATGTGATTATAGGTGTTTACAGTAGGTATGAAGGTGGAATGGTAGAGCTAGGGCATGAGTTGCTTGGCTGGAAGAGATTGGCAGGAATGGCAAGGCAAAAGATTGCGCGACAAGGGAGAGGAGGGTGAGATGCACCGCATGGAACTTGGGCTTCCATTCCCACACCTATATCACTAGAGCCAATTATTAGCGTTACCTTAGCATCAAGCCACAGAATCTTAGCTTCCGGTACAAAACTTTGGCGGACGCCGCTAGCAGGTACTCTAATTGTTGGTTCGGCTCGGCTTATACAACCCCTTCCCTTTTTCCTTTTCCCTATCCAGATCTCAACGGTTGAGCGCACCCGTCCACACTGACAGAAATACTCCGATTCATCATAATCCACATCCACATCCACATCCCCCCAAAATTAAATTTAAAATTCAAAATCAAAACCAAAACCAAAACCAAAATACCCTCCTACTGCTCACACGCACTTTCAAACAGTGCAAGCGACGAAACAACCACACTCAATAATTCTCCTTGCGCGTTTCTATATAGTTAGCTATTGTAGCGCACACCCTCAAGATATCCAACTTTTGGCAATTGTAAGGCTTGTAAGGCTTTTGGGAAGCCCCGTAATTGAGCCGCTTTCCGCGCTGTACTAAGTGACACATCACCATCGAAATAACCTCATCGCATAAGACGGGGAGGAAGACGTAAAACCGACTGGCTGTGGCAAAGATCCTTACCACATGCCGTAGTACCTGTAGTCATTCCACATTAGACCTGGGTGCGTGCTTTCTTTCCCGAGCCCCAGGATCATCGCATTACATATCATTCGCTTCACGCTTCGCCAGCGCAATCCCAAAAAGAGGCCAAAAGAAGCTGATCATCAGGAGCTACTAGCCTGTTGCGCGATGCACTCGTGCTTGCATGGTCTGCATCCTCCTCATGCACTTCGCCTGACCTTTGCGCAACCAACCTTAATATCCTCGCCTGACAGATAGTCCAATAAACCGAATGCCACTCGATGCTATGGACTGCCACATTTTAGGCGTTCGGACGTGGGATGCACATAAGCGCCCTACTCAGCTCCTGCTGAAATACAACTCTACTCCCCGCTCAGACCACGCGCAAATGCACCATCTCGTCAGTACCCTTTCCCCATACCCTGTGACTACCGACCCTTCCACCCTGTTGCCTAAGGCCGAACATTGGGGTTGGTCTACCCGATGTCGTAAAACGGAATCGGCCCTAACCGAACCCATCTGTATCTCGATACATCGAGTCCGATATGATCTCCCCCACCTCGTAAAGCTATTTTAGGTCCGTATGGCTGCAGTAGTATTGCTTGCAACCTGCTCCTTGGGAGCATATGTATCCCGTCTTGTCCCGCCAGCTTTTCTACATGAAGGAAGTAGATGCTTGACACAACTATGTCGAGCGTTGGTCTGCAACAACCATCCCGGGCTATGACGTTGCATCATTGCCAGACACAAAAGAGGGTAATATATAGGCGCTGTGTAGGTATTCGCAATGGACAACTTGTTGTAGTCTTCTTAGATGCAGGTCATGTAGGCCCTTTGCCTAGGCCCGCTACCTAGAAACATCTCTCTTTTTGGTTGGAAGGGAGGTCAAAGTGAGATGCCAAACATGATGCTCAAAAGACTCACCAACGCTGGGCTAGCAGCAGGGCCCGAAGGAGTTAAACCTATGCCTCAGTGCCTCTTCTAAGACGCGCAATATCAAAACAAGTGTCTAGAATATTCGCAAGGTCCGGTGTGTTTCAAAGTACGCATCTGGTACATTAATCCGAAGATGATCATTTCGGAATGTACTTCGATAGCGATCGGTAGAGCAAAGATGGATAACACGAGGCTGATGGCTGTGAAAAAAGGTCTGCCGCCGTTTGACTTTGAAAGGGCTCAAGCTAGCATAAGAAGGGAGGGAAGGCACATGTGGGAGACCATGCACATTCCCGCGCTTCATTACAACATCGAATGCTTCACACCAGGCAGGCATGATGAAGGGCATATCGTCAAACTCGGAACATGGCAGCATAAAGAGCAGGAATCTCCTCGTCTTCCCTCGTCAGGAAGGGGGTTGTGCCTGACAAATTGACGACTCGATCATTGATAGGGCTGAATTCTAGCGCGCTCGCTAATTGACCCGCACGAAAATCTTAGCACAATCATCAAAATCATCCTCGACGCTTCGACTTTCAAGGCTTGACCTTCGACAAGTTTGGTACACAAGATGTCTCACCGAAAGTTCGAAGCTCCCCGCCATGGGTCATTAGCCTTCCTGCCAAGAAAGCGCGCGAGCCGTCACCGTGGCAAGGTCAAGAGCTTCCCCAAGGACAACCCTAAGGAACCAGTCCACTTGACCGCAGCTATGGGCTACAAAGCTGGCATGACTACCATTGTCCGAGATCTTGACCGTCCAGGTGCGAAGATGCATAAAAAGGAGATCGTTGAAGCCGTCACTGTCATTGAAACCCCGCCCGTATGGCCATCCTTCCTACTGTATTGTTTATGCTAATGTTTGCAGATGGTTGTCATTGGTCTTGTTGGCTACATCGAGACTCCTCGCGGTCTTCGTTCCCTCACCACAGTCTGGGCTGAGCATCTCAGTGACGAAGTCAAGCGACGCTTCTACAAGAACTGGTACAAATCAAAGAAGAAGGCATTCACCAAATACGCCAAGAAGCACGCAGAGAAGTCCGGCCAACCTATCACTCGCGAGCTGGAGCGTATCAAGAAATATTGCACCGTCGTCCGTGTCCTCGCCCACACCCAAATAAGCAAGACGCCCCTCAAACAAAAGAAGGCACACTTGATGGAGATACAAGTCAACGGTGGAAGTGTTGCAGACAAGGTTGACTTCGGCAAGGGGCTTTTCGAGAAACCGGTCGAAATTAGCTCAATCTTTGAAAAGGACGAGATGGTGGATGCCATCGCTGTTACAAAGGGTCATGGGTTCCAAGGTGTTACCAGCAGGTGGGGCACCAAGAAGCTTCCAAGAAAGACGCACAAGGGTCTCCGCAAGGTCGCTTGCATTGGAGCATGGCATCCTTCGCACGTACAATGGACTGTTGCCCGTGCCGGTCAAGACGGTTATCATCATCGTACATCAGTCAACCACAAGGTATACCGCATCGGATCTGGAGCGGCAGAAGACAATGCCTCAACCGAGTTCGATGTGTCGAAGAAGCAGATCACACCGTAAGTTACGCAAGCTCTTCCACTCTGGAGTACTAAGCTAACCAAGTCATAGTATGGGCGGCTTCGTACGATACGGTGAAGTGAAGAATGACTTTATAATCCTCAAAGGTGCAGTGCCCGGCGTCAAGAAGCGAATCATCACCCTGCGTAAATCAATGTTCGTGCACACTAGCCGGAAAGCGTTGGAGAAAGTGGACCTCAAATGGATCGACACATCGTCCAAATTCGGACATGGAGCATACCAGACCCCAGCAGAGAAGAAGCAATATCTGGGAACTCTTAAGAAGGACCTGGTTACTGCCGCATAATCTGCTCGTGCTTCGTGTTTTCGAGTTTAGCGTCACAGGCGATATGTACTTGCATGGCTGGAAGGAAGGAAGATAAATGCCAACCTCAGCTTAGAACGGAAGCTTTCAAACCATCTACAAAGTTTCTGTATCAATACTGTCCGAGTCAGTGAGCTCTCAAATAATTGTTTCCGTGGTCCGAGTAAGTCTCCAGCTGATTGGTGAGGTCATCCTTTAATCGATAAGAATCCCAGGAAGGTCGATCTACAATGGCCTTTAGAGCTTCGCCCTTGTAGCCCATAAGCACAAACGTACTTGAATGCCAGTTGTTTTGCTCACACTTCACCATTCCCCTCTTGCCCCTGGGCAAGCGCGGCAAGGTCTAGCGCGTTCTACTGCGTCATACTGTAGCACGCGTAAATTGGGTCAGCCACCAGCCAAACTAGCCATTTGCAACAAACCCTCTCAACAACCTATCAACTTGAATCCGAGACCGACCTCAAATTCCTCTTACCAGCAAATCAAAGCCCTCAAGCCTCTATCACACCTAAGAACCATGTCTGATGACGCTTATTTATCCTTCCTTGACAAAGCAAATCAAGATACGGGCGCCAGTAAAGCCTCAACTCAGTCCAAATCAGCATCTACAAAAGAAGTCGATACAGGAATGCCAGCTACATTACAGAAGGTGGAGCAATACTATGTTTCAGAAGCGGATGAACCCTTTGAACCTGTCAGCTTGAAATGGGATGGGAAGAATATGCCGAGCGAGAGTACGCACTTTGATAATAAATGGTTCGAGAAGGTGCTTGGGATGAATGCTTACAGTATGCAGATGAGTTTGGCGAGCTTATAGGACACAAGGGAGATGTATCGACAATCAGCATAAAGGATTTTGACCCTAGAGGTGACTACAAAGAAGTACTCCAGGCCGTAGAGAAGGCTGGAGACGGCAAGACGAGGATATACAGACTGGAGACGGGCAAATCGAGGGCAGAGTACTATGTAGTGGGCTTTGATAAGAAAGGAGGAATGGTTGTGGGATTAAAGGCCAAGGCTGTGGAGAGCTGAAGTACACAAGTAACAATGAAAATAAGGCTCCACAGTCATCATTCAGGTTTCGAGGTTTCAGGACCATATGCGTCAAAACTGACTCTTATCACAGGTTCGAGAGCGCAACGTTCTAAAATAGTTCATATGGGGTAACGGTCTAAGCCCCAAAAGACATTGTTATCTACCCCACTACTAAGTCTCGAGGGTAGGAGTACTAAGTAAACCAATCCTTCGTAATTCCGCCTTCAGCATAGCTACGATACATTGCTCGGTTCCTATGCGCAACCATGTTGGTCTCGTGCTAACTCCTCCACGATCTGAACGCTGATTGGTGGAGAGCCAAGATGATCGATCGCTAATACCACTGCGTGGGTTATAGGTAGATTAACGCTATTAAAGACTTGTATCGAAGTAGCACACGACTACGCAGTATAGTAGACTAATCGCAGTAGATGGCCTGGTGACCTGAGAAACTGGCTGAGAAACGGCCGACAAGATCGAGGATCGGTGGCACTGTTATCGACAGGGGATAAAAATAGGTGGCTTTCCGTTAGTCTAGCCGAATCTGACTTGAGTGCGCGTTCCGGCAAAGTGGCTTGCGGGAGGCGAAAATGAAAAGGGGACCTGGAAACGTACGTATAGATTCTGATCGTCGCATAAGTCGCCAGTAACGAAAGAGCCAGCGAAGAAACGCTTCTGCTAGACAGTTGTAATCCTCATGTAAATTGTAAAGTCGAAAGCCGCCTCGTTGTCTAAACCTCGCAAGGAGAATTTATGAGCTTGTTCCACTGAACCGACTTTGACGTGATGAGCCTCCCAGGGTTAACCTCCCAGGGTTAGCCTCCCAGGGTTAGACTCCCAGGGAACGTCTTCAAAGTTCTTGTGTCTCAGCAACTCTTTCTTGCTTCGCGATATTCCCAGTGGTCAACATCCTAAGATTGAGCCCTTTTCGTACTCAGGACGGTCTTTAATGGCATAAGAAGTCAGGCACGCTCGTTCAATCCCGACCTGGACAATTTAATTGACCCAACAAGCCTTCTATTTTCGTTAAGGAGAGAGACCACCACCGCCCAGCAGTAGTGTTATTTCACAGACAACAAAGCGATCACTACAGTTTCTTGCACACGACTTGGACTTCGAGGGTGTTAGGCTCCAATCAGAGAGGAAGGCGGGCCTTCACCCTTTGGCCACGCCTTCACTCACCTCCCTCTACCCGGCTATCTCCCACGTGAACACACATCAATAGTCAACCACAAATCTCATCCTTGATCTTCAGAATGTCCAGCAGCGACTCGTCAACCCCGGGGGTTGCAAGACCTACACCCCACGTCCGCCTCAACAACTCAAGTAGCAATCTCCTTCAGAATGATGCCAATAGCAACCGACCATTACCACCAGGCAGCCAAAAATCCTTACGATCCTTAGTACCACAACAGAGGCCTCCAAACTTACCATCAGAAAGAGGAAACGCAACGTTGAATAATTTGTACGATGGTGGTCCAATGGATTCATCGGAGACATTACTCATCCCTCCTACACAGTCTCGAACGCATCGATTTAGAGATGAAGAATCAGTTCCCGGATCTCCAGTAGACAATATGTCGAGAAGGACGAGTTTCAGCTCTGATGGGAAGGGACGAGACAGCAGAATATATGGTGTCGATCCCTTTGCAGATTCGAGAACCCCCTCAAGAGCCGGCAGCGATGATGACAATGTCAACACCCAAACTGTGTCAGAGAAATATAACATTCTACCGTCAGCCGGGCTTCTCTTATTTCCGGAAGATGTGGAAAAGGACGATTGGTTACATAACCCTGATCCAAATGAGAAGGAGACCAGAGAATGCAACATCTTCACTAAAAGAGGTTTCGCCAATGTAGGCGGTCTGGCTTTGGTGGTCACGGGCCTGTTGGTCTTATTTATTGGATATCCTATATTGTATGAAGCCTTAGTACCCGGAGATATTACTATGCTAACGACTCTATAGGACTTTCGTCCAAAGATTTACAGCACCTGCCACCGACTGTGCATCGGATCCTAAATGCCTAAATGTTGGCAGTATTCCTTTACTGAAGAATATACGGAGAAGCCTAATAGATCCTGATACACCCCAATCGGCAATGTTCAAGACGGCTCCAGATGGCACTAAATTGAAGCTCGTATTTTCAGATGAGTTCAATACAGATGGCCGAACTTTCTACCCTGGCGACGATCCTTACTTTACCGCGGTTGATTTATGGTATGGGGTGACGCAGGATCTGGAGTGGTATGAACCTGATGCTGTCACAACGAGTGGAGGCGTTCTCGAAATGAATTTTGCCGCGTTTCGAAACCACGGATTGAATTACCGCTCGGGAATGGTGCAGTCGTGGAACCAACTATGTTTCACAGGAGGAATGCTCGAAGCTTCCATATCACTACCCGGAAGAGGCGACACAGTAGGATTTTGGCCTGGCTTTTGGTCGATGGGCAATCTGGGAAGACCGGGCTATGCCGCAACTACAGACGGGATGTGGCCCTACAGCTACGATGACATTTGTGATGCAGGCATAACGGCGAATCAAAGTCAAAACGATGGAACAAGTTATCTGCCCGGGATGAAACTACCTGCGTGTACCTGCTCAGGTGAAGATCACCCGACGCCAGGCAAATCACGCTCTGCTCCCGAAATCGATGTGATAGAAGCCAGTGTTACTCCTCTGGGCCCCCAAGGATCGACCAACATGATAGGAGCAGTGTCCCAAAGTTGTCAGCTTGCGCCGTTCGATATTTGGTATCAACCGAACACTGGTATGTGTTTCTAAACCCTTACCATTTCTCTGCAATATGATTCTAACCGAGACAGAATTTATTGAGGTTTATGATGATAGCATCACACTCCTGAACTCCTACCAAGGCGCTCCTTTCCAGCAAGCGTTGTCTGGCCTGACCAACGTTAACAATCATTGGTATAATGCTCAGGAATATGCCACCTACAGCTTCTACTACGAACCTGGCGCCCAGGGCCAAATTACATGGTCTGTAGCAGACGTTCCGGTTTGGAAGCTTGACGCCCGAGCTATTGGACCGAATGGCAACGTAGGCCAAAGAGTCATACCTATGGAGCCCATGGCTGTAGTCATGAACTTTGGCATGTCTCCTGGATTCTCGGCAATTAATCTCACAGGTATAGTATCAACGTTGCCAGCTACGATGCGATTCGACTATGTCCGTATATACCAAGACGAGTCCAGTACCAGCATGACATGTGATCCGGACGGTTATGAGACAACCTCGTATATCGCAGAACATATAGAGGCGTACACGAATCCGAACAAAACCCAATGGTAAAGTCTATATTGTATTACCTCCTTGGGTTATACTAATAAGTCTTCCAGGCATCAAACGCCATATTCATGGCCTAAGAATACACTTATCGACAATTGTAAATCATAAGTACATTCAATTCGTCCTCTGTTCGCTTCACGATATCCCCTCGAGCATTTCATCGGGCCCAGGTCAAAGTCAATAGATTTCGTTTACCATTTGCATAGCGGAGTTGGCGTTATTATCACCACGATATCCGGTGGTCGCATACAACATATCCACGAGCGCTCTGTTCATCCACGCAACGATACATCACACTACGGCTCTCCTAACATAAGATACTTCACTATACAGCCTTGACGGCTGGATAGTTGGCTTTTGCATTAGCGCTTCCTCTTCAAGAGTGCTTCTTCTAGATGTGTATAATAAGTTTTATCGAGCTGTGCGGGAGGTTCGGTCCTGTTCCGGGGTTTCATCAACATCTAGACTTTTACCCCGCGAGCATCCTCACTGTAGATAGACACCGGCTATGAGGTGGCGTCATGTGCTGGCTGCTCAGCAGAACCAGAGCTTCGAGATTATATTAGATAAAATAATATCTTCAACATTCGCTGCCCCTGATCTAATGATGTCGATCGCCTCACTCGTATCATACATAACTGTACAATATCTGTACACCTGGGTATCATAACATCTCGACATACTCCACCCGCTCATACAATGCAATTCAACACGTCGTCAAACCCATAGCCTACCAACCCTCTATCCCATGACCCAATATCTTCCCTCAACTCCCCACCCTCAAAATACAGAACGCAATATTAACCAACACCCCCGTCACAACCCCAATCTGCCTCCGCTTACTCCACACCCCCTCCTCC
>QKZZ01000367.1:0-12979 GCA_003521265.1 Cetradonia linearis
CTTCAAGTTCAAGCTCGAAGCGAGTGTAGCCGCCGTAGAGGAGCTCGTTGGGGTCAGGAGTGTATGTGACAGTAGATTTGGGAGCTTCGATCATAGTGGTGTCTGCCATCGCCTCTGGAGACAATGGCGCTGGAGCTTTGTAGACGCTTGGGCGTGTTGTTTCAAATGCATATCGCACGATTAACTTCGGCTTAAATCCATCACATAACCAGATACACACATGGACTAATTTGTCGTCTCAGGGCAGGGCATCATGTCGTGACATATAATATAGCTCATATAATTAAGGTTTCGAGAGTCGATACAATAAAGACTAACTTTCAAATCTCAATGCTATCTCAATTACGTAGGATGATATAAAGTTGACCGTCAATTCTGCCCCAATTCAATAAGAAGTTGATGCATATCTCAGAGGTCAGTCCAAATCATGTCAGGTGCCGCTCAGCCGGCACCAGCAATATTGGCGTTCAAGCTGCTCGCAGCAGCGAAAGCCCATGAAAGCAGGAGACCGTCACCTGCAAGCTCTGGCTCTGCAGCATTAGACGAAGGTGCTCTGGATGGAGGCTTCAGATATGGAGAAATTACCTCGATTGCTGGAGCAAGTGGGACTGGAAAGACTCTCGTAGGTCAAAAGACTGTTTCACCATCGGACTTGTTATCCGCTGCCTCTTATATATTGACAAAGTCTAAACCTCCGGATTCAGTCTTTCTCTCGCAAATTTAAACAGTTGGACAGATGCTGATACGCAGCAGTTGGCCTATCATGCCATAGCTTCTCATCTCCTAGCCTTTCCACATGACGAAATTGCCTTCATCGACAGCTCGGGGTCCTTCTCCCCATTACGCCTGCGCGATGTGCTAGTCTTCCGCCTCGAGGCCAAAACTCAACGAGAAAACTGTCAGCAGTCAGGATACATGTACGAAAAAGCGCAGCCCAAAGCCAAGGAAGCCAAGCAATGTTTTGTCGATGAAGCGACGACCATGCTCGATCGTGTGAGAGTAATGAGAGCTTTCGATTTTACAGGTGTAGTCGAGGTTGTGGGCGAGCTTAGCGAGAACAGGGCTGAGATACCAAAAGCACCTGGGAAAGCTGCGGATAAGAGAAGGAGTGAAGTTGGTGATAGTGAAGAAGAGCTTGACGAGGAGGACGATCCGCCGGCTGAGCCAGTCTCCGAAGATGCTGGACAAGTAGGCTTGATAGTCATCGACTCAGTCACGAACGTCGTTAGCTCCCTGATGTCGAAATCGCAGACTCAAGGCCAAGCCCTACTGACAACATTCATGCGGTCTCTGCATTTCCTTACCTCCCGTCACCACATCTGTACTCTCATAATCAATGCTGCCGTGGGTCTTATAACCTCTAACAATCCGGAGTATAAGCGTCGACAGGAAGACAACGTCTCGGTGTTTTCTTCGACACTTGGCAAACCAGCGCTTGGGAAGACGTTTGCGTATCTGATTGATACCTCGTTGTTTTTATCCGCAATCCCAAAGACGACGGATGATGCAGCCATTGCATACGGCGATAGAGGTGAATCGTTGTCCTTTCGGCAAGCTTCTGTACTTGAGGTGCTCAGGGATAGGTGTGGCAGTCGGGAAGGCAGGTGGGCAGCCTTTGAGATCGTTGAGCAGGTCAAGATCGTTCCTTGCTATAGTTGAGACCAAATGTTTCGATAGATGTTTCAGCCCTTCGGCGAGATCTGCCAGCTTCTAAGATCTTCTCTGGCAGAAAATTCATCAATCTCATTCATCCGCCTGTACGTGTGTACTTTGGAGTTTTGACCTGAATGGACCTGTCGTGCTATACTGCCCCTACCACTAATAGCACCAGTCGTAGTGTCACTCTTGCTACTATCGCGTTGGCGCAGAAATGGCTTCAGCGTCTCATGACTTCCAGTACCGGAGGTATTCCTTTTATGGCCCCGCACATTACTGTTTTCAGCATCACTTTCATCATCTGTACTGACTCCACCAACCCTTGGACTGGGAGTCGAAACCATATCGTCTTCGCCTCCCCAGCCATCGCCCCCATTGAAGATGTCCTCTATGCATTTATCAGCCGGTAGCTCACCGACTTGTGCAGCCCATGAGGCAGCAAGTGTACGTCGATACATATCTTGCAGCCTGCCACTTTCGCGGGCCTTAGAGGACATTGAAGGTACATTGCCACCATCGTCTGTGTCACCTTGTTCTGCTGTCATGATTCCTGCTATGCCGCCAAACACCGGGGCGCTCTTAAGCGGAGGAGCTTCGAAGTTCCTGTCTCCATCTATCTGCTTCAAGAAAATGCCGATCTATCACGCTTGTTAGCAGATTTGTATAGATCGGCCCAAACCCTTGAGCGCAAACCTTCAGCGTGCTGTTGATCTTGCTTTCCTGCATCAAGTACCTTCTAGTAACAGCCTCCTCCCCGTCATCGCTCCCACCCACGAACTCTGCTAGATTCAATCTTACAATGCCGAGCACGATTCTTTCCGCCCTGGTACCCGGCGAATACTCTTGTAAAACCTCAAAGTTTATTTCCGTCTCTTGTAATATGCCATTGCGGTCAACTGTGAGACGTACTAGGAGTTTCTTCACGTAGTCCCAGGACACCTTGTGGTCTCGGATTGCTGCCTTCGAAGTATGCCCCCGGTGCTCGGCGGAAATTGAAGAAGGTAGATGCCATTTGACGTACGAGGTCCCGGCAACTAGAGGGACGTTGTTCAGGTCGAGTATCTAGCGTCACGAGTCATTCTGGCAAATCGCTGGTAGACTTTGGGTGCTTACTTTCAGTTTTAATTCAAACTTTGGCTTTAGTGATTGTCAGTAGATGACTTTACAGAGCACCAACCGCAGTGGTGACATACTCTTCGATTTTTTGGGACTGTTGGTGTGGTGAGCGTATGTTGCATTTTACGGAAGGGCACGCTGAAGGACATGGTGATAGCTTTCCTATGAATGGGAAGAGGAGACTCACTAAAAGCGTTCATCTTGTTGGGTCTTCCGCCTTGAAAATGGCGAAATCTTAAGGAAAGAGCGGTACACAATTAAATACAGAAGAGCGTTGAGAGTCCAAGGCCCACTGCTTGGGCTCGGGTGGCTTTCCCGGGAGCAACCGCCCGAGCAAGTATGCAAATTTTGAAATGCTTAACAATGCGACGACAGAGTACTTAATGATGCAAGACACACGATTAAGCCTCTTGGATGGACCTCAACGAGAACCTTGAAGATCGGGTAGCCCGCTCGATACACGGCTTGTTCGATTCTTTGCCTAAAAAATGCAAGCCTAGGAAGTCTGCAAATGGTGCACTTGAGTGGGTACCGCTGAGTGGCATTGCAATTGTTGGAGGTGATACTTGGCTGCTGAACTTGAGAGGTAGTTCGAGGGGCTGATGAAATCGTAGGAAATGGAAATATCAAATGTGTGGCATTGGGGTACATCAATTTTGTAAAGTTCATGCCTAAAGCTAAGATACTAAATACAAGACAAGCACTGGCAGGAAATGTCTACCTGCAAACCAAACAGCTCTCCTAGCCAGCGGTACTATTTTACACGACTGGCATGCTGAGATCCTTGCCATTCGAGCCTTCAATCACTTCCTTCTCCAAGAAGCTTATTCGCTAGCATCTTCATCCACCTATAAGTCTTGCATCCTACACCGCACAGGAGCAGATGACTCCATTTCTCAAACAACGTGGTATCCTCATTACACTTTACACGATAGTCTAAAGATAATGATGTACTGTTCCGAAGCACCGTGCGGAGATGCGAGTATGGAGCTAGTGATGGAGGCACTAGAAGATGCTACGCCATGGCCAGTTGTTACATCCAGCGAGGGAAAGGAGCAGGCTCTTCTTGGCCGTGGATCATTCTCTCAACTAGGCATTGTGAGACGGAAACCATGTGAGTGACAACTCGAGTCATTGTTATAAGTGTTGTTTTTGGTGACAATGGCAAGCTCGAGCCGACGCTCCTCCCACTTTGTCTAAGTCTTGTTCAGATAAGCTCGCACTGAAGCAATGTACTTCTCTTCTTTCTTCGACCACTTCCTTGCTAGTATCACCCGAGAATGCGTATCTCACTACACTCATCCTCCCAAAATCGCAATACAGACCAGGAGCATGCCAACGATCTTTTGGTCCAGAAGGCCGAATGCAGCCTGTAGCGAAAGAAAATTGGGACGGAGGTTATGGCTTCCACCCGTTCGACGTAAAGACGACGGGAATGGACTTTGCTTACTCACGCCGGAAAATTGATGACGTCTCCAAGTGTGATAGCAAAGGATGCAATATTTCAGCTATATGGACACCTCGTCTCCACGAAACTATAATCAATGGAGTCTTACAGGGTCGGAAGCAGATAGATCCAAATGGCGCAAGTGCGCTCTCGAAGACAAAGATGTGGTATCTTTTTCTAGAGGTAAACAGACTCAAAGGTGGTAGGACACCACTGGACATCCCCTACACATTTGTAAAACAGTTAGGTCCCTTAGCGATCAGAAGCAAAGTCATAGAAGACACGAAAAAGGCGGCTCTCAAGGGCTGGGATGGATAAGAACACTCAGGATGGTTTCGTCGAAAACCCTCTGAGGAGCTAAACCTGCATAATAGAAGACATCAGCCTCCGAAACGGCCATATGCAGGTCTTCTGAAATTGTGATTAGCAACAAAGCGCTCTTGAGGAACCTTCTAAGTACCAAACACTCTTTGACCAGGCAATTCAGCGCCTATGCTTGGAAGTATCGCAGCTGCAATCCGAAGGCAGGAGGAAGGATATTGGTGGCCGCATTTAGTGCTTGAGGGATTGCTAAGGTGGAGAGACGATGTTAGCGGTGAGTGAATGCAGAGTTATTGCGCTAGAGCCAATAAGCTTCCTCTACCACGCATCTACGTAGAAATTGAGACAGCATCGTTGTTGGTACTGATCCCCCGGACAATGGATACGAGAGAGATCTCTTGCATCCTATTGCTCGCTCATCTAAACCCCAAGTTACGTCCAACAACTCCATCATGGCATCCTTTTTGAATATGATGTGACAATTTCGAGAATTGAATGATCTCTTAAAGCTGCTCCTGACTCTAGCCTGACCTAGCGGATATTGACTTACAAAATGATAACCTGTACGGGTGAGACTCCTCTTCCCTTCAACACCATGACGAAATCCTAATCTTCTGACATTCAGTGCATCAAATTCCCTTTGAGCCACCTGGAAGCCCTGAGTATGAACAACAACACAGACGATGTATCGCCTACCATAACGTGGTTGGAAGTTTCGAGCTCAAGAGAATCTCGAAGGCTGCATCTGCTGGCGCCTGATCTCCAACTGGCCATTTTCACGAACCTTCCAGATATTGCAAGTGTGGAAGTGCTTGTCTATACCTCTTCTTCGCTCTATCACACTTTCAAGTCTACAGAGAATCCGATCCTCGTTCACGTTTTAGTGAACCAAATTGACTTGGATCTATCCCGGGGAGTTTTCGCAGCTTTTCAAGCCTCACAACTCAAGTCACGTCTTGGAATGCTAACTAAAGTGTTCAAAAGTATTCCCATCGTGAAAGGGTTTAAAATGATAGGGAAGGGAAGGGCAGAGGACTTCTTCGTCAGTACTTTGAGCGTTCTGCTTCTCTGCTTTCCTACGAATTGACTCTGCCCCAGCCTCTTTTCTTAAGCAATTACGCCAATCATGTCAAGTATTTTGCTTTAGGCTTCGCAACCAACGCCCCAGAAGGGGATCCCGATATGGAGAAGGTATACATATCTTCGCTGCCGGCGTCAGAAATTGAAATGCGCCGGATACGGCTTAGTCTCTGGCGAAATGGGCTGGGACAGCGATGGCATGGATCCAAGGCTCTTTGGCGTGGAGGAGCAGTGTGAAATTTTCTTCATCAAATTCGTTGCTTGTGATATCGAGCAAATTGGATTGCGTCCATAATTTTCTTCTTGAAGAGTTCACTGAACCCTTCGACAATGTCGCCAAGCATGATGTAGCCTGGTGCAACCAATGTATGGAGTGGGTGGTTAAATCTGGCTGGAGGAGAGCTATTGGAAAATTATCATCATCATGGGAAGTACGCCGAGAATTGTTGAACTGCGTAACGGAGGAAATAGGGGGTCGTTTCATCAGCTTCGTTGAGCGTATGCCTCAACATGAAGAGGGGCCCCTCAAATAATACAATGATGGAGAAGAATGTCCTTGCGTCCACTCTCCAGTCAACATCCAGGGAGACACCGGTCCTGCAGAGGCTTGGCGCTGGACTCGAGCCAAAAGCCGTGATGGTCGCTTGTACTACCGGGAAGGCCGAAGATCAATTCGCCTGCGCGGGCGTATTATGTGGGAGCTTCCGCGGCTACATGAATGGAGATTCTTTGAGATATCATGAAGCCAATCGTTGACCCGGTGGCAGTGTACTTGCAGGCGGAGTCACTCAGGATTAGGGAGAATATCTATCAACGTGGAGGGAGAGGTCGGTGGGCTCCTGGAGATGAGGCCAGATTCAATGACTAGAGGATGGGAACCCGAAGGGGGGCGTTGGAGATGTCAGGCCTGAGCGAAGTTGTACGAGGACTGGTACTGGCGACTAGGCCCCTACATTTAGCATGTCATAGCGATCAAAAGAGTAGCAACATAGATATTCAAACACTAGTGTACTATCTTTGAAACCCTTTGGAAGCCTTCTCATGCAGCAAGATCATCGTGTCAATTTGAGTACCACTTACAGAATTGTGAAGAGACAGCAGGAGTCGTTCCGCCAGGAAGTATTATTCAGACCCGTTTAAGAACGTGGAGCTCGCCATTTTTATGTATCAGATTGATTGATGTAGCGAGTATCGACTATGAATGAGCAATGGCTCGATATTTTATTGATTGTGGTTATTGTAGCATTCGTAGGGATTTGAGAGCAAGTAGCTTATGGAATTTAGCTATCGGATCTGATTTCTATTGAGTTATGCAGCATGTACCATTCCATCCTAAGAATGACTAACGGCATCGTTGAGTATGTATACATGATATTGGAGAGTGCCCATGCCATCTCAATACCTGTCGCTAGCGCTCATATCATGTTCTTTACTCTTGTGACATATCACCGAGCATGTTGTGATGGGTCTATCAACTCAAACTGCCAGTTCATCAACGGTGCCTTGGCTTCTAGTCTCCTCAGTAGCACCAGCCAAAGAGTGTTTCTTTGCCTCTTCATACGACGCCAATCGGAAATTGTACGCCAACTCGAAATGCGCCTCTGGATCAGCATTTCTTGGCACGAAGTCCACAATCAAGCTATCCTTTACTGCGAAGACCGAATCATCTTTAAGGTGCTTGTCCCTCCGGTCGAAGATCTGTGTGACAAGAGGTTTATAGTTCGGCGCGGTAACTATGAAATGAATGTGGGCTGGACGCATAGGGTGCCGGTCCAGGAGCTTCAAGAGCTGTCCTGCGGGGCCATCGGCGGGAATCGGGTACGAGGTTGGACGGAGGCAGTAGAAGGAGTAGCGGCCATCCTTTCTAGTAGTGAAACGTCCACGAAGATTGAAATCGACTTGATTTGGATCCTGCTGCTCATATAGCCCATTGGGAGCTGTGTGCCACACGTCTAACACTGCGCCCTCGATTGGCTCGTCGGTTAGGTAGTCTTTCACCACACCATGCATGTATGTATGGTCGCCATCGGGCATGTTATGTACGATACTGGTGCCCATCTCGCGTTTTGGCGCATCCGCACGCCAGAAGGGGCCGAGGACCGCTGTAGCGGTTGGGGCATTCTCGGTTTGTGAGATAAGCTTGTAGGTTATTTCATCTACAAGGGATTCGAGACCGATGACGTCGCAGACGAGTTGTGTTTCGTTGCGTCTGTCATTAGACATGCGACCGGCTTCATTGATCTAGCAAGGAATATCAGTGTTTGTGCTTGACTTGGTAGGGAAACAGCTCACAAACTCAACTCCGAGCATCCATTCCTCTACAGTGACTTCATTCTCTCTTGCGAAGTCGTGGAGGTGCTGTATTAGGCTTCCTACAACCTTGCAGATGCGAGGCGATGCTTTGGGACCTGTACAACTGAGAACACGTTGCGTGAAGTTTGAATCGAATCGGTGGGTCTGGGGTATAGCCATTGAGTCTTTTGGTTTGCTAGCCCCATTGACGCCGTTCACGTTTGCTTTGGAGCTGGTCTCTTCGGGTGCAAGCGTCAGAGGCTCTGATAGCTCAGACATCTTGGTGACTAATCGTTATGCTCAACAGATGATGAAAGTATTTTGACGGAGTGATGGGACTATGTCTAGAGAGGGGCAGATGAACGATGTTTGAGAGATACGCGCTGGATGGGGTCATGATTGAGCCAAATATTTTCAAACACACGTTGGACACCAAGGCAAGTGGGCTGGGAGTACAGGAGTGGATTGGGAAGTGAGGTTGAAGTACCCGACTGTCAGTACCACCAAATGCGGGGTGTGCGTTATTTCCGAAGGTGGAAAGATTCATCTGAAAAAGGCCAGATTTACAAATATTAGAACATAGAGGCGATCCAATGCAAAAAAAAAAAGGGGGCGATAGACCGTTCTGCAAACATCAGCAAAGCAGGGATACCTAATCTCATATTGGAATATGAGGCAGGTGGTTAGTTGATAAGTCCCGGACGCCAGGCTCTCCCCCAAAATTGCATCTCGCTTCGAAGGAGATGAGCCATGAGCAGCATGTAGTTGCTACACCTCTGCTTATCGTAAATTGAAACCTGGAATTATGGAAATTGAGGAGAAAATGATGAGTTCCACATCTGTAGACGTAGGCGCGCTAAGCGCGAACAGTCAATGACTCTACTCGCCATCTTTAAGTGATTTTCACAACACAACACAAGGTTTCCGTTAATCATGGCTTCTGGCTATGGATATTCAGGTGGTACGTAATTCTAAGTTATTCTGTGGGCTCTCTAACCACGCAGCGGGCGTAGAAGCTTGGAAAGCTTTGGACCATAGCTAATTGTTCGTAGGCCCGTCGCGCTGCTTTCCATTCTGGCAGGAGCTTTTAGCCTGCTACGTTGTCAACACTAATAGCGATGATATGTCAGGTGGCAAGATATGTCTGCCAGCCTTGGAGGATTATAATGAATGCCTACACCACAGAAAAGAGGTAAACCCTCACTATGACACTCGTATTATTGGAATCTACCATTGGCGTCCTACAATGCTGACAAGGTGATGTTCTTGAACATAGTACGTGAGGACTAGACTGCTACAGAGTGCCTATCGAAGAGCAGAGGCTGGAACTGATAGGGAAAATGCACCAAAGGCAGGGACGATCAGGAACCTAGGCTTGTTGAACAAGGAAGAGGATACTAGGAGTGTACTCGCTGCAACACAGAAATAGAATGGACTTCTATACCATTTCCTGGGAAACCGGGTAGTTGGGGGCGTGCTGCGTTTGAGAGAGGCTGTGGTCCATGCGGTATCTGGTGTCATTGCTCACTCCACCGCCAACGTGAGGTTCGAAGATCGACCTTGAGATCAGTTCTCATGCCATATCCGCCCGTCTCAATTGCTTTAAAATTATGCGTTCGCATCGCAGTCGTGTTGTATAGGATCTGGACCTTTATGCTCACATAGCCAAGAAACCCATAGATCCACATCGCTCCTCTTTTACAGAAGTACTTTCAAAGAACGACTCTATTCAAGTTTTCTAATGTAGAATTATTTTCCTCTTTCAAATACCTAGCGACGTATTGTGGCTGGTGGATCTTTCCATGTCTTGGCAGAGATATGGCTTAAGCTATTAATGACTAATACATACATTAGCACCACCCTAGTAGACACGAATTACAATCTCCATCATAGACCACGAATCATCATCAATTTTCCAACATACTGACATCCTACCTAGTCAGTAACTAATCTCGCGACCATGGCCTGGCGTAATCAAGGTATCACAGGTTCGAACAATATCCCGCTTGGGTCTCGACGTCGCTTTGGAGGCAGTGACTCAGCTCCTTCAACTGACGATGGAGGGTACAATCCCTCGCAACCTTCCACTGGGCTCTCTGACGGTAACTACAAGCGTGGAAGAAGCCCTGAGAGAGGTACTCATATTTCGGACCGTTACGAACTTTTGGATTCTAATTCGTGTACAGCTGAGCCGGTTGGTGACGGAGAGAGGCGACGCAAGAAGAGGAACCGATGGGGAGATGCAGCAGAGAATAAAGCAGCTGGCCTAATGGGCTTGCCTACTATGATAAAAGCCAATATGACAACAGAACAACTTGAAGCATACACCCTACATTTGCGTATCCAAGAGATCAGTGAAAAGCTAAGAATAAACGACGTGGTGCCAGCAGATGGTGACAGGCATGTACATTCCGCAATCTAGCTCTGACTTATCTTCTTAACAATTTACAGGTCTCCATCGCCTCCGCCTCAGTATGACAACTTTGGTCGTCGAGTCAATACACGCGAGTACCGTTACCGCAAGCGTCTCGAAGATGAGCGTCACAAGCAGATCGAGAAGGCCATGAAGATCATCCCTAACTACCATCCACCTTCTGACTACAGACGTCCAACCAAGACGCAGGAGAAGGTCTATGTGCCGGTCAATGACTACCCGGAGATTAACTTCAGTACGATAACTAACCCTGTCCTAACCCTTTTCCTTCAGTCATCTTTTCTTTTTAGTGATGCATGCGGCATCCCTTGGAGGATGCAGCATCTGTTATCACTAACCTCAATGTCCTACTCACGTTATGATGTTCTTTTGACTTGCAAAGACTAACACTTAGCTTGCGTTCTTCTGATCAAGTTGGACTACTCATCGGGCCTCGTGGCAACACACTGAAAAAGATGGAGACAGAATCAATGGCGAAAATTGCCATTCGCGGCAAAGGATCCGTCAAAGAAGGAAAAGGTCGATCTGACGCAGCCCACACCAGCAACCAGGAAGAAGACTTACATTGCTTAATTATGGCCGACACCGAAGAGAAGGTCAACAAAGCCAAGAAGCTCATTCATAACGTGATCGAAACGGTAAGTCACAAACGCCCCCCGCCCGAATGCTTGGCTAATTGTTACCAGGCCGCGTCCATTCCCGAAGGTCAGAACGAGCTCAAGCGAAACCAGCTTCGTGAACTCGCAGCACTCAACGGTACTTTGCGTGACGACGAAAATCAAGCCTGCCAGAATTGCAAGTTTTCATCATCGCGTACTTCAGGATATCATGCTAATCGTTCCATAGGTGGGCAAATCGGTCATCGTAAATACGATTGCCCAGAGCAACGTAATTTTACTGCCAACATCATCTGTCGTGTTTGCGGCAATGCAGGGCATATGGCTAGAGACTGTCCGGACAGACAGCGTGGCGCCGATTGGCGTAATGGACCTCAAGGTGCCATGCCTGGCCGTCCTGCCACTGGACTCATTGGCGGTGGTGACGCTGTCGATCGGGAATACGAGGTATACCATCCCTACTCGAGGTATATCGAACAATACTCACTGACCGCCCTTCCAGCAACTTATGCAAGAATTGTCCGGTGGTGCTCCCAGCGGCGCTGCACCTCAACGCATCGAAGCTGGCCCTGGCGGATACGAGAACGGTCAAGGCGATGGCTATGGTGGAGAAAGTGATCGTGATTTGAAGCCATGGCAGCGTGGACCTACGGGTGCAACTGCTCCTTGGCAACAACGCGGCGACGATCGTCGTGACGACTACAACCATGACGGCGGCGCTGCACCACCATGGGCTGCTCGCAGTGGCGATAACTATGGTGGCTACGGTCAAGGTACTGGATACGGCGGTCCTCCTGGTGGTGGAGCAGCTTCTTGGCAACGACAACAGGACAATCCTCCCCCTCCCCCTCCCGCGGGCGGTCAGTATGGCTATGGTGGATACCCAGGTGGATACGGGGACACGAACGGCGGATATGGTGGACAGCCAGCCATGGGTGCTCCTCCGGGTCTTGGTGGAGGTCCTGGTGGTCTTGGTGCTCCTCCTGGTTTGGATGCCCTGTTCCAGAACTATGGTGCGAATGGTTCTTCTGGAGGTGCTCCGCCACCACCTCCCTCTGATGATTTTCCACCGCCTGTAAGTGAACCTTACACTATCCCAAGAAATACTTGCTCATCAGTGAACAGCCACCAAGCGACCAGCCTCCACCACCTCCACCACCCGGAGCTTAGGCTGTCAATGTCGGCGCTCTCTTGACATGTCGACCAGATCAAGCTTCTGGAGGGACACATCGGCATAAAGTCTTGAGGCGGTGAGGGAAAGCGGAGGCTTTTGAGGGTTTTGTTTGCTTCTCATTCGTAATTCAAGCTTGATCCGCGCTTACTATAGCTTCTCTGAGAAAACAATGTTGCTATTCTGAATCGAGGATGTATCTTACAATGCTTCAACATCGATAGAAGGAATCCCATATTTTGCCCTACTAAGCTTCCAAGAGTATGGGTCTCTCAATTGCTGTGATGGTTCGCAAGGTGGAATACGTTGAGGAGTGTGTTACTCCTACATAGCTAGTCAATCAATCCTGAACCATCGGCAATTGTGACTGCGTTATGGAATAGTACATAATGACTTATTGAAGTCATCCATTCTTTGACTTCCAGCCACTGGACCAATCATACAAAATATGAAAGTAGAAGGTAAAAGGTAGAATCGAATAAGTACAACCAAAAATTTACAGTATTTACAAAAGCCAGTTCTCATCACCTTCTGCACCACACCTCACTCCTCGTCAGCTGCTGCTTCAACATCCAATTCCTCATAATTCAGCCTCGCCTTCCTAGGTCTCACCTTCCTCGTTCGCGAGCTGTAATACGGTTTGCACGGCGAAGAAGAATTGCTTTCCTGCTGTTTGTATTTGTATCCGTCGTTCTGCCAGCCGCCTGTGCCGGTGGAGTTGTAGCCGCCGGAGGAGGGACCAGAGCCGGCGTTGAAGCTTGAGCCTCCTGACCCTGACCCTGCCGTGGGATTCGAACTAGGGCCTGAGCCAGGGTTGGAACCGGGTCCAGAAGTGAGGCCAGAAG
>QKZZ01000373.1:0-10754 GCA_003521265.1 Cetradonia linearis
GCCCTGCCCTATTCCTTCTACTTTCTACTTTCTAAGCTGCAAACTGCAAATCATGGGGAAACTTCATTCACCATCGACAATCCCGACAATCCCATCCCATAAAACATCGCACAACGGTGAGAATCGTCTCAGAGATGCATAGACTGTGTCGTATAATAAATCTTCTCCGTCTCGGTGTAGTTCTATTCATCACTGCATACATACTTGAATATTATCTAGTATCACAATCTGCATTACGCTGTGCTTATATAGCTATCTAGAAGAGGAAGCGTCCCTTCATAACGTACAAATAGGTATATAAAGTACAACGCCGAGACCTGCAGATCCGAAATCATGCGCACATGACCCTCCCTATCTTCCATATCCTCTATGTTCGGGTCCCAACAATACACCATATCCTCGCCCAGGACCATTATAAATAAACAACCAAAGCCAAATAAACGCGTTAGTGGGTATCATTATTCGTCCTCGCCCTCAGCATCCTCATCTTCCTCATCGTCGTCTTCCCTCTTAATCGTGCGCTTCTTCTTCTTTCCTGTATCGACCAGCTTCCACTCCGATCCTTTCTGCTGCAGATAGCCAGCCTCGTGAAGCCAGGCTTTCAGCACTAGATCCTCAACTTCTGTCGCCCGGTTTACATCGTTCTTCTCCAGGTGCTTTCCTACATGCTCAACCCGGTCATCCCAACTCTCAAAGGGCTGATGGTTCGGGCAGAATGGGCAGATGGTATTTACAGGAGGATCCCGGAGCGGGAGATGACATCGCTTCTGCGCTTCCTCAATGCTGGCCTCGAAGCCTTGTTTTTCGGCTCGGGATGCGGAAGCGGGAGGAGCATGCATGCGCTTCATGTGTTGAGTGAAGAGATCCTTGCGATCAAAGTCATGATGCTGAGAAGCCGCATTGTCCAATGGCCCAGCGATGGAAGCCGTATGGGCTGACGAGATTCGCCTACCATTCTGCTGGAGATCGTCAGGTACACATGCAGGGGCAGCACAAGCGCCAATATCGCATCGCCAAGTCTCAAGATGCATATGCTGCACGTTGATATGGCGTTTCCATTCATTCTTACTACCAACCGTGGAGTCACAGCCGTATTTGTGGAATGTACATATGAAAGGTCGAGTGTGTGATGCCAAAATGTGTTTCTTGAGCGAGGAGTCCGATGGAAAGCGCTGGGAGCAATGAGGACATGGCAGTGGATTTGCTGCATTCCTGTTATTGTGATGATGGATGATAGGAGACTTTTGGGCCTTTTTGGCGATCCTAGTTGGTCGAGGTGCTTGACTTGTTGCAAACTTGCTTCGTTGTGAGCGCTTGGCGGTGGCATTTGGAGGGTTTTTGGTTGTGGTAGATCTCCGAGACAAGCGACGTACGTGGCCTTGCTTCTCGACCGTTGGGCTCCAATCTTCGTCGTCGTCGTACATGGCATCTTCTTCCATTTCATCCTCGTCTTGGATTGAAGCAGCCATGGACTCTTCTTTCAAGGATTGAATGGAGGAGCCTATCCCTTCATCCTTCTGGCAATACTGCTCGGGTCCTTCGTGGCGGGAATACACTGCGACTTCCTCTTGGTAGTATGACTGGCCAACCCCAATACCTTGTAAGTCTGTCTTCGGAGAAGAGGCATCCAAATAGTCATCATGATGATGCTGGAGCTCTTGAGGCGAGATCACAGCCGCTGCTGACGTCGGATGATAAGAGCCGAACTGTGACAAGCCACCGAAAGGTATGTGGATACTTGATCGCTCCCATGGAGACTGGTGATGGGTATAGGTTCCACCAACTTCGGAACGGCTATCAGTGGTATGCGGGCTCCACGAGCCAACTCCGGAGCATGAATTTTCTTGTTCAAAACCTGGCCAGCCCCCGCAAGCGGAAGCTTTGCTAGGTATCTTGAGATCATAAGAAAGGCCATGCTTTGGGTGCCAGTCTTGGGAGTCCATTTGCCAGGCGTTAGGCGCATCGAGATAACTGCCTGGATCTGAAGCCTCGACACAGCTTCCCATCCCCGGGTCTCGATAGAACGGCTGTTCTCCCGGATCGGTCAGCCCGAATCTTGCAATGGCTTCGTCTAGGCTGGCCTGGGAGTCTGACGGGGACCAAGCATGGTCAGAGTAGTCGGTGAAAACCAACGGCTCATAGGGATCGAGTGGTTCAGGAAATTGACAGACAGCTCCCATGGTAAAGAGGTCCAACAAGAGGTCTCGGGAGGGTTTGAGTAGAAGGAAAAATGACTCAAAGACGCGTAGGCTTATTATCGTTTTTCAAGCTAAATAAGAAAGTTTGCAGACGGCCTGTTTTCGATGTGGTCTCCTGGCAATAGACGCAGGAAAATAGCAGTGCGAATGGTAGTCCAATGTCGGCGGCGACGACTGAATAGTGGTGCTAGACTTGACTGCTTTATCAATGTATGTGCTAGACGTCAATCATACGCATATCAAGTTATGGGCATGGTGTGGATGGCTATGGCTGATGTCAGAGAGGCGAAGTAAGTTAATGGCTTTACGTTGGGCATTTATGAAGTGGGAGTGTGGAAGTCCAGTAAAGGAGGCAGTGAGTTACAAATACAACTTTATACCAAGCGTTTAGAAACTTTGCCTGCAGACTGTGGGAGGGCCATGCGCGCAAGAGCCGCACAGGGGCATGAAGTAGGGCCATAAGAGAGAATTGCCGGGATGCCAATCCCTTGTACCTAATCCTTGCATAATCGCTTGTTTTGTGCGCCATTAATGCAAAGGAGGACTATTTAAAAAAAAGGCGAAGTGGGCGTTCTATGCATCAGTAATGTGACCGTGCGTCGTTTCCAATGGACTCGGGCGGAGGAATTGACAGCAGCAGATCCTCAAAATCATTACTTCTCGTAGCTAGGCTCCGCCGCCAGCCCTAGTATAGATGTGGATGACTGTAGGAACATGGCCGCGCCATGGCAGTCTTCGAAGCACAAAGAGTAACCCCACACCATGATTATCAAGCCCGGGCGCTTGGGTTGGCTATAGTGACTGCGGGTGGGGCAGATTGTTTTAGAGATCCTTTAGGGATTGCTGCCTCCTTCTTCAGCCCCAGCTGATTGCAGCGTTGCATTTGCAGCGGTTTGCGCCTTCTTTGTTTCGGCATTGAACAACCAGCCTATGACGATGCACGATTGTCAATTTATTAAGCCCAGTAATTCAGGTGAATATTAGGGTATTTTCCAGAGACCCTGTCTCGTGGAGGACTTGGGTAAGCCATTTTTTCTCGATTCGAGCGTCTGGTAGGGTACTTGAGGCTCTGCAAGTGGTGCGATATCTGATGTGGTATAGTCCATGCATGCGCCATCCAGCTTGAACGCCCGATTTCACACCCCCAAATCTTTAGCGCAGTGCGGGAAGGTTTATGGTCACCTTCCTTCCCAAGCCTCTCGGTTGATCAATGTCTCCACCAATAAGTGATATCATGCTAATCAGCTAAACGTTGAGATGCATTGATGGGTAATTGACTCCGTATTTGCGTCTCACCGAGGTAGTAGTTTGACGTGGTCCAATCATGAAAAGCCAGATCCAATGGATGGCGAGCACTAAACGCTGACGTGAGAACGTCACGAAGAGAACCCCCTCCTTGAAACTCTGCTGGCGGGCCAATTTCTCGTTCTGGATCAATTGGCGTTCATTGATTTCCTTTCAAGACCCAAGATCGTCAGTCCTGGCTATTTGGTGAGTTGGAATCGGAGCAATCTGCAGGAGTTGATCCTTCAGCTGGGGCTGTTGGTTTGATGCATCTCGCCGTCTAGGGCCACTCAACGCCGCGCAATCCTCGAGATAGAGTCATATCTTCAGTCATAGAAAGCATCGCGCACATGACATCGCCAGTATGATGTAGCAGCTGAGGAATGAAAATGACGGTCCTGGAAGCAGGTGCAAGGCAGATTTGTATGTCCGCTGTTAAATGTAAGCGCTAGCAACCCTGGTCCTTTCCTTAATTGGTGCCAAGACTCCGCCATTAGCGTGGCTGAGTCCGGCCACTGCCACAGCCTGCAAGGGCCAAAGGATGATAATGGGCAATACGGTCTCGAAGCCAACAATGGCTACTTCTTCTATCACCATTTCTACTGGGCTCATAATGTAGTCATGTTATTTGACCGTTGTTGCCAACTCTCCTACACCCTGGCTGTGGGGTCTGCCGCGATTGACCAGTCATTAAGAGTCGCGAGGTACATAACCGCTAGAGCTGGGCGATGAAGATGGAGGGAGATGTTTGGGGCCATGGCCGCCACATCAAATTTATCCCCATTTAAATACGCGCTTTGCAAATGGTACGTTAGGGACCATCGACGGCTGCTTGCTGAGCTGCTCGGGGCTACTCGTGGCTCTTTATACGTAGCACACAGATTCCAGCATTACTTACTCGAGCATGGCCTCAATTGCGGTCTGTGGGCTGGTCTGTAGGTGCACCAGCTGTAGAGAGGAACGAAAGAACACGACCAGGTAGCAATCGGCCGCCTGTGCATCGCCTCAATAGAGGGAAAAGGGTTAGCTGTCTAGCACAAAAGCCAGAACCATTTATCCCTATAGCGGTACTCATAATGAGAGAGGGATCGTAGACACTCCATTAACATTTCATTATGTCTCTAAAAGGCATGATACATTGAGCTATTTATATGATTAGATGGTTCGATGGTTCGATTGGAAAACCTATGATAGAGGTTGCACTTTTGTCAAGATGTGATGCTCAGAGCTGGAACAACTGTTAGCTTGTTTTCAAAAGCAAGGGCAGTGTGGTTTGGTCCGTACTCACCCTTACCCAAGCCAGTTGTGAGGAACGTTGACCACGCAGTGTGATGCCTCCAGGGCTAATTCGTCGACCTTCTTATACCCTCCTCTTGCCAGACGACAACTAGCGCTAGAGGGCCCTTATCTCTATCTTACACCTAGGACATTTTTGATGATGACAGCCATTTGAATAACAGGACAAATCTGTCTCAAAAGTTAATGGATACATACCGCATGTGCACTGTTCGGTCATCACGTTAGCACCGATAATGGAGCCATAGAATGACGCAAGGCAATGTGATATGGCAGAAAGACGGGGGAATTGAGCTTACACAAGACCATGTCTTTTCCTGGCCATGTTTCCCGGCAGCGAGATCCTCCCTAGGTGAAGGTCCCGTATGACTTCGGACATGCGAATGTGCAGGCTGTAGGAACGACTCTTTGGGGATGATCTCCACATCGTTCTCAACGTCACTGCCACTGCCTTCATCAGGTACATCAGAAACGTCATCCTCGAACTTTTCCTTGGCGGACTCCTCTACAGGTGCCGACAAGAGACCCTTGGGATATTCCTTATCCATTGGGAACCAATCCTCAACTCGTTCTTCTTTGTCATAATGCTTTGAGTCGATATGAGTGAAGCGCTCATCGAAAGCTTCGAGACCTCTCTTCTTCAGAGTGATGACAGTCTGACAAAACCCACACCAAAAACCTGTCTGCCCATTTCTGCCAATACGGCGAATTTGGCACTGCTCTTTGACGTATTCGTCGTTGTCGATTTTGTGATCTGAACATAGATGTGCTTGGAATTGTTCGCGGCGATAGAAGACTTTACCACATTGGTGCTTGGTCTTGCTAACAACACGGGGCTTGCTAGTACCGTTGAATTTCATTCGCGTGCCATTTACATTAGCGTTGCCAGCAGATGTGAGTTTGGGCTCAGCGCATTTCCAAGCTTCAACCTGCCAGTGCATTGTATTCTCGTGACGTTTCCAGTCGTCCTTACTGCCAAAGCGACGAGGACAGGACGTGTATGTGCAACCGTAAGGCCTCGTGTGCCGTTTTTCATGCTTCCTACTCCCATCAAATCAGTCATTGTTCAACGTGGGATTAGAGATTGGGTCCAATTGAGTAGACGAGGGAATTGTACTTGAGATCGCATTGAGTTTTCTTCATCTTATGGCAGTTTGGATGAGGGCACTTGAAACGTCCTTGTTCCGATGAGGGAGAGTTCCTGCGCGGTTGATTATCGTGGCTGCGTTTCCGAGCCTTCTTAGAATTCGGTGGGCTTGGTCCACTTGTCTTCATGATGGTTCTGATAGCCATTTCGAGGTTCGCCGGGATCATGCCACTCTTGCGATATTGTTCGATAGTATGTAAAGCCACTTGATCCTCGTCCGTTAAATGGTCTGGAGGTTTCGAGCTACTGTGATCGCTCATTTTTTGGCCATCGACGGACAAACCCCCAGAGCCATTGGGTGAACCATCTGGGTATTGTATCAATGGTGATGTCTTTGAACCCAATGTCGAGGTGGTCTTTAGACAACGGGAATTTGGGGTGGCAATCACTCTCTTCACTGGCTGAGGTTGGGACTGTTGTTGGTTCGTGATAGGCTGCTGGTCAGCCATGACTGGATCTATATTCAGGTTCTGAATTATGTCTTGTCCATGCATAGGGTAGCTATAGGTGGCCTCTCGAGACCCATTTACCAAATGGGGAGACACTTCACGGTTTTGCTGATACGCAGTCATCTGGGCATCATCACTCGGGCACATAGCTAGTTCTTGTGGAGTGACCAAATGAGGGTGGTTACTTTGATTGAAATAAGAGGACTCCTGCGAAAGCGGCTCCATGCAAGGGTTAAATTCCTTTCCAACTTTAGAACATCCTAGTTCCCAGGACCTATGCCAACATCAACATCCATCTGCTGCGTCAGTATGTATTACTGACTTCTCCATGATTTCCTGGACATCTTCATCCGGGTGCAAACGCTTGATATGTTGTCGGAAATTATCTGCTCGGGGCCATATCTTGTGTCTTTTGCCACAGTGTTTAGCAGCACACATATACGCTTTGCCAGTGATCATATTGTGTTTACTACTCTTGTGTCTGTCCAGATCGTTGGAAGTCGGAAAGCCCTTCTTCCAGTCGCAGCCGTCTACGTTGCAATGAAAGGGTTTCTCATGGCGTAGTCTATGCTTTCTTGGTCTGGTCAGTCCACAGAAGCCATGATTGAGTGCCGTGCACAACTTACTTGAAGTCGGACATTTTCTCGGTCTCGTATTCACAATCTTGTTCATCCCATTTCAAGTTGCATTTCAAGGTCTCAAGAGGAGTATCTACACGTTCCTGTTGCGAAGTTGGTGGGGGCTGCGGCGAATGTTGACGAAATGGAAATTGGGTCGTCTGTTGATAGCCTTGGAAGAACTTCTGCTCTTCAGGAAATTCCAAATCGTTCATGCCTCCCGTAATACTTTGACATTCTAGATTCGAAGCCTGGGGCTCATAGATGATCGACCTACTACCGACAGTATGGGAGTAATATCCGGAGTCACGATGCTCTCTGCTTGTGAGACTGCTTTCAATGTCAGATGGAGGAGTGGGCCAACACGGGTCTGACCTCGTGCCAAAGGTTCTAGGCTGAGTGGGAAAGCGACTGTGATTCATGTTTGATTGCGAGAGATCTCCACGGATAGGGACCCATGGACTTGGATGATGATTTATCGAGAGATTCTCTGTTGGGGGTATTGATCTCATATATGATAGCTGACCATCGAAAGAAAAGTTTTCCAGGTCTTGAATTTCAGCAGGATAATCTGCTTTCTGGTGAAGACCAGGAGATGGCAAAAAGTTATGCGCCATCTCAGAGTTCGACGGAAGAATCTTTTGGTAAGGATCGAACTCTGGCTCCATAGGTGAAGGCTGAGTTGGAGGCGGCATCTGGCTTTGTGTAGGCCTTTGAGAAGGCTGATGCTGTCCATTTTGCATTGTGTGTCGCCTCTTCACCGTGTCCCGAAGTCCATAGCCGCCATGCTAGAGGTCTGAGTTAGTTGACGCCAATCAGGAATGCTGGAGATTAATCATTCAGAAATCAAAACTCCATTACCTGCTGCATCGCCTCAGCTTCTGAAAGAGGTCTCTTTGTGCCGCTTGGCATCCTGATCGAAAGGCTGAGTTCAAGAGCTTTGTCGTGCCCCAAAGCTAGCACGATATACGATGCCTTACTGAATTCTGTTGTGCCACGTGCGGATCAATGTGATAGCAGGCAGATCCAAATAGCGGATAACTGAATCTTCTGTGCGTGTGGCGATGCAGATCTATCTACTTTGAATAATATGGAGGAACGTGAGGACTTATGATTCCATACTCCAATGATTCAAAGCCGCCTTTTTGGTACGAATGAGGTTGAGAGAGAGCCGCATTCTCATTTACAAGGGCCCGAGACGGCGCCCTGCTTTGCACTAGATAATAAACGAAGCTGACTCGAAACGTTTACAAACTTTTCATGTTGGCTGAGAGCTCGGGATATTGATCAGAGAGAAAGAATGCGCGGGTTAGAAGATCGAGATGTGCAAGAAAATGAAGCTGTCTAGCTTTGTGGGGTCTACCGGCAGATGCAATGCAACACGAAAGTGGTGTGGTTGGCAGCCTGGCTGTTGCCTAGTTTTGTCTTTTTCGGTGAGGAAGCCGGCGCAAGTGCAAGGGCGCTTAGCTGGACAGTGGACATCCCTCAAACATGAATATGCCCACCAATTAGCAATTAGAGAGACCCTACTGCACAGATTCACCGATAATAGTCCAGGTCAATTGAGGTCATTTCTACGCTGCTTTTCAGGTACGTCAACCCGATAATGGTGCCATCTAATGCAAGTAATGGCTGCCATGATGCCATCCCAGGCCTACCAACGCCGGGTAAGCGCCCTTGTCTGACCGATGGTTTGACGGCACATGCCCGAAGCCTACTACCAAGGTGCCAGGGAAGTACGGTACAATTCTACCCAAAGGAAAAACAGGCGCACACCGGAAACATCAATCAATCAATCTGTCGACCCGATCCTATCCGAAAGCCCTGCTTTCCTTCTGGCCGTACAGCCTAACCTTCCTTGTGTGGCTTTGCCAATTTGGCTGCCACTGCCTACCACTACCACACCGAGCGAAAGCCTCCCTGTTACGCGACTTGGAAGTCTTCGGGTATGTCTTTAGGGCTGTAGCAGCTGGCTGATGAAAAGTTGAGTCATTGGCTACAGAAGGCAATGTAGGGAATATTTAAAAGCCTGCAGAGCATATGCTTAAGGCTGGGGGTAAAGGATCTGGATTAGGAGCTATTTAGGTAGTAGTAGGGGCCGGAGGGTAAAAATGAGGACTGATGTTAAGGTAGATAAAAGGGTAAAAGGATGATCATGGGAATATCTTTCATAATGCCTGTTTTGTTGGTGGAGTTCTATATATATAATTGATTTGTTCTATATTTGGGGAGTGCACCAGCTAAATCGGCACAAAAATGGCGCTAGAAGGGGTCACCCCCTAGCTGGACACTCCCCAAAAGGTCGTAGGGCTAAAGCCTAGAGTGCCCCCGGAGGCCGGATCCTCACTCCCTAAACTAGAGATTTTCGGGCGCTGATTTCGTCGTCTAGGGGATGGTCTCTAGAGCACCTTTAGGGCAAGCTGATGAGCTTCTACGCTTCAGCCCTATGAGTGTCTAAGTAGGGGGCTACTCTAGAATTTTTACAGGGCATGCTCGCAAGATTTCAACAGAGTTTTGCATATTGCAAATCACAAAAATCCAGACGCTTGTTTACTTCCTCCCATCGCCATTCATCATTTTCATGTAGTGTCGTCCTGGACGCTAGAAACTCACCATACCATCACGAGATATGTAGGAAGTACGCTGCCCATTCTGGTGCCTCATAAGCTGACGCTGGTAGACAGGCAAAGCTGTAGGAAGCACTCAGCCACAAGGAAAATCCTGGCTAGGATATATCCCAGGCAGAAGGTAGATATAGATAGTACGATTGATACAGCGCGTACGTGGTCATCCATTCCAGATACTTTCCAGGGGAGTTTAAGCCGTATCTTGGCCAAACAATTTTCAAAGCCAGCTGATACTAGGTACATTCCAGAGAACCGGCATAATATACGCTCTGGCCCGGAAGCGAATGGCACCGTCCAGTCGAGCAGATATAAGCTGCCATACAGCAAACCAGCGAGAGTAAGCCCAAGGAGCATGAAGCTTAATTCATCATCTTTGTCCTTACCTTTCCAAAACCCTTAGTAGACCGGAGAGATTTAGGTCGGCATCAAGCGGCCAGCTGGGTATGAGGTCACACACTACTGTTTTACCAATATATAAGTGATGTCGCTCTGTTTCAAAGCGTTGGATGGCATTCGAGCAAAGCTCTAGTCGTCTAAGGCGAGACAATCCTATTCTCATTGTTTCATGGTTCCTTTGGGAGTCTAGAGCATCGTCCGATTGCACGCATTGGAAACCAAATATGACATCGCCAAGGGTTAACATAACTGCTAACCCTTCATTATGGAGGGCTCGGTAGTTCTCTCCAGGAGACATAATAGCTGTGGCTGCATTTGGATTGTGACTTGAAGCAGAAGATGGCCCCGCTGGTGCGGTATCAACCCAATCAAGTCGCATAGTGGGGTATCCTTCGTCGTCTGTTGCGTCAAATTCCGGAGGAGCGCGGCTAGGAGGACATTATTCGTTGCTGGGAGGCACAAGGGGAAGAAGTTTGTAGACATAGATAACAAGCAGGGGCAAGAGTGCAGGCGGAAGTGGCGAGGTTGGGCCAGTGAAGCCAATGGTGAGTGACGAGAAGGGAAGGAGGAGTGGGAGGAGGAATGGGACGTTGGCGAGTGGTGACATTTTCATTCGATTAATTAGAGTGGGAATGTTGGGTTGTTTACTCTTATGATTTAGAAAGCGGTGACATCATCGTATAAAATCCCCTGTGCAGCCTGGTGTCGGATGGACGACTGGACCAAAAGATGTACGCGCA
>QKZZ01000378.1:0-16346 GCA_003521265.1 Cetradonia linearis
TAGCGGGCTGGTAGACACGTCTGAGGTACTGAGGCAATGACCACACGTCTCTACTTAGGAATCAACAATGCAGTAGGTGAGCGACACTACTGTATCGTTCCTTTGATTCTTGAATGCGCACTTACTTCTCAACCTGTTTATAGACATCGCAATGGCTCCTGACACTGATGTCAAACCTCCTCGGCCAGGTCTGTCCCTTTACGCCAACCTCTTGGACCCCTCATCCAAAAAGGACGATGCACCTGGCACAATATCGCGAGCTCCCGTTGTATTTAAACAACCTGCTGGAGATGAAACCCAGCAGGATCGGGCGAGTGCGGAGAAACAACAGATAAGTGCCGGTAGATATATCAGCCTACCCCTATATGAGGTCATCGTTTTTGCGGACTGCGTTGGCTCACGGTTCCTGCGTTCTTTTGCACTGAATAGCTGCTTTACGATTTCAACCTACAAAGCGTCCACAAATATCCGCTCAGAAGCCAAAGTCCAAACCATTAGTGCAGCGAGCTCCGGCACCAGCTCCAGCATCCACCATAACAGAACCCAATGTAACCGAGTCGTCTATAACGACACGGCCTTCGGCCAAAACTACGCTTGCCGACTGGACTGCAGAAGGAGATGACAATGATGTTAACGGGCCATATAGCGGCGAGAAACGGCAGCGAGGCGGTCGGAAGAAGCGAAAGAAGAATAAGGAAGAATCACGCGTTCCGCAGAATTGGGATGACATATACGATCCTTCGCGGCCAAACAATTATGAGGACTATAAGCATAGCGATGAGAAGATAATGGAAATGAGAGAATGGAAGAACAAGCTCTATGCCCATCGTATGGTTAGGAGGCGCGACAGCGACTCTGATAGTTCAAGCGATGCCTACGGGTCCCAGATCAATAGTACGTTCTCTTCGTTGTCTCTCTATAAATGCTTATACGTATACAGAGCGATTCGCCCCTCCTGGTCTGTCCTTTCCCCCTCCAGTGTTCGATGCAAGCAACAAGCCGCAAGAACCCTCTCCAAATGTTAACGTACCTAACGGCCCCACGGGCGAAGATGCTTATGCTCGACGAATGCGTCTTTCTCAACTCAACAATCATCAAGAATTCTCCCCTCAAGTACCACACCTGCAGCCACCTTCTACTCCTCCCCCACCGCCGCCGCCGCCAGTAGATACGATTGGACCGTATAGTACGCAGCCACCAACGCCATCATCCGCTAACAGAGCTGCGGCCGCAACCATTTCAAGGGCGTCAGTCCGATACAACCTTCCGGCCGCCCCATTAGACATGCCGACTTCGGACGCAGAATTGGAGTATGGTCTACAAACGGATCAGGCTGGAGAAGAAGCAGGAGAAGAAGCAGCTCCACGTTCTCTCCGACCAGGTCAGAAAGGTTTCGCCGAGCGCTTAATGTCGAAGTATGGCTGGAACAAAGGCAGCGGGCTTGGTGCTAGTGGGTCTGGTATCGTGAAGCCATTGCGCGTGCTGGTCGAGAAGCAGAAGAAAAAACCCGATTCCGAAGGTGGTGGCTTTGTTGGACCAGGCGGTAGAGGCAAGATCATTGGAGGTAAGAAGAAGAGTGGAGCTGGTGGTGAGACTGAAGAGGGTAGATTTGGGGCTATGAGTGAGGTCGTGATCCTGCGGGGTATGGTGGAGGGAATGGATCTTGATGCCGAATTGGAGGATAGTGGCGATGGGGGCTTGATACAAGAGATAGGAGAAGAGTGTGGAAAGAAGGTTAGAGCCTTTGACTTGCCGTACCTAATACTTCTACTTATCGTCCCAGTACGGTCGTGTCGAGAGAGTCTTCATAGACCGAAGCGACCGGTCCAAAGCCCCAGTCTTCATCAAATTCACCAATCAATTGTCAGCATTGAGGGTACGTAGTCTTGATAAACATCACCACTATGACAGCGCCCTGACTCTTGATAGGCTGTGAACGCACTTGAAGGGAGGATCTTCAACGGGAATACTATCTCAGCGAGATTTTATGATACGGAGAAATTTGAGGCAGGAATATGCGACTAGGAAATTTCATATGAGGAAGCATAGTTGCATTCGACTGCTTGCATGTGAGATATCAATCCGGCGCTGTGGAGAATCCAGAGCTTCTTGTCCACCGTAACAAGCCTTGCAAATCTTATGAACCTTTTTCGAGCTCCTAGAAGCCGTAAGAGTCTTCATGAAGGTTAGCCCTAGCCAAAAAGTGCGGAATTGCGTTCGTTTCATAAGGCGAAGCCTCTGGGTGGATTGATTTCACCTATTTTTTTTGGGTGGATCTCAGTTGTATGGATTCTGTCCTTGTAGTTGGACCTCACGAAGTAGTCCTCTGACGAGAAGACATCCGCGTCTGATATAGATGAAATTGGTATGCAATTATCTAATTCCTTTCCAGGACAGCGTCTTCTCCCGACCTGAAGACCAGCCGAACTATGCACACCAAAGGTAACGCCCGGCCGAGTTGACAGGGTCAGAACATATGCCGGCTCTCAAACAAACCACCAGGAAGATAACAAAAAGTAGGGAGAACAGATATTCTGTATAAGATCAAAACGTCACCCAGAACGCCTGGAAATGATTTCGACGAGAAATATTGTGTCCACATCATTACTCTCCTCCGTCTAGGGACGAAAGCTACAATTGACGTGGCCACGTCCCTATATAAAGTCTCGTGTATCATGGGGCAAAGGGAAGCCAATCTACTACCGAGGACTGAATTTGGGCCTCAGTGAATCTTGTAAGAAAACAAGAGTCTATCGAAGAATAAAGCGTAGTGTGACAGTGCTTAATATGCAGGCCGCGACCCCAAATTACCTTGCTTCTCTTCGGTGTCAATATGCCAGACCACATAGTTAGGTAGCCCCACGACTTGGTAGCCGGCTCGTTTTGCCATCCTAGCGAACCCTTCTGTCTCGGCCTGGTTTTCGAAGGCGTAGCATGGGAAATTGATGCCTGGATCATATATCAGTACCCCGGAGGAACAATCCTCTCATTCATTCCACTCACCAGATCTGTGGACGTCGGCTTTTACGAAAATATTCACACCACCGATGCCGTCTAATTCGACCTCTTCGTCCTTATTATTCCGCCAATCTCCTAGCGTCACTAAATATTTCCTCTTGGTATCATACTCCTTGTAGCCTGTCTCAATCATTAGTCACAGACTTATATTGTGGAAATCGTGGGCTGGCAGACCTTCGGCCAGAATCACATCCTTATCCAGCGATTCCGCAAGTTTTCGGCCAGTCTCAGACTCAATCCATGAATTATAATCGACTATGAGCGGATTAGCTGCCTGCAAGCCAGGTCTTGGCGTACATGCTTCACTTACACTTGCCCTCAATATCCCGTCCGTTCTCATACCTGTGGAACCAGATGTCTGCGCGATTAGTAACAGCGACGGCCATTTGAGACCATTGAGCACGTACTTGGGACCAGAATATCTTTGTTATGAGCCATGAAGTCCTCCAAGATCTTGTCCGGGCTGTCTTGGATATCAACGTCTCTCCAGTAAACCCACGAGTGTTCTGGCTTCAGCGCCGTATACAGTAGGTAATTTCTGGCTCTCGCGATAGCCTTTCGCCTTGGTCCTTGAGCCATGAACCCATGTTTCTCTTCAACACTCTGTCGAACTACTTGACCAAGGTCTTTCTTCACGATCAATGCGCTGTGGAAGGGACCCTCCCGCTTTTGCACTCTATCTAACTCCGCTGATAGAACGGCTAATGTATCATCTGTTGAATCGCCCACGAGGAAGGCCAGATCAATCAGTTCATGAGGATATGTAAGCTCGGAGAGAAGGTCAAAATATTTGCTGAGGAAAGGGGCGGCCTCTCTGAGAGGCGTCAAGATGAGAACACGTTCCTTGTTCATATCGGCGCGAGGTGTAGACATTATTCCGTTGAGATCGACACTCTGTATTGAAGGCGATTCGACCTCGATGGGGGCGTGATGGTTAAAGAGTACTGGTGTTTGCAGATGTGCGTGCCACTGTGCTTGCTCATTCGTCGACATATCTATAGGTGATTTGGCGGGCCCCCAACAGTAGAACCTAGAGAATGACCTAAGATGTTAGCATTCTGTGAGAGATTTTGATACACCTGAATAGCATTCACCTCTGCATCTCCCGCGACGATGTATTTATTCCACCCCATAATATCATGACAACAACCACCAGGGCGACGAAGGTGACAGTCCGTGATCTAGTGAGATAGTGTATCATAGCTCTGTAAGGGGGTAATCGAGCTTTTGTCGACTTCCATGTGACTCCTCCCTTAGGGAGCAGCATGGCGTTGGAAAAAACGTCCTGGGGCGGACGGCTCGCAGGGAGGTATCCTTTGGCCACTGAATGATTCCAACCTCCTTTCCTGCGGCCTCTTCAGTACTGTGACATATGGGATGGTTGAAGGCGACGCAATACTGACAGCTCTCCGCTCGGGTTGATACTGGCGCTCAAGCGTTCTTAGCGCCAAGCCATACATTACCTACCCGATAGCATTTCTCTTTCGCCACTCGAGGAATACCTCTACTCTATGCTCTATTGTTTGCTGTACTGTCTTCCACGGGAACTGCCGAGAACAAGTCCAAGCTACTGGATTCTTTCGCGAAGACCATAGCTTTACCTTCGTGGTCTCTGATTTGGGGCACAATATATACAAATTCCGATGTCTATGTCTAATCTTCTGACCGATTGATAGAAAGTGATGATACTGAGCTCTACTTACCATCTAAATGATCCCTATCCTGTGAAGCTTCTTTCAGGCTCTCATCCCCCGGCTTTTCAAGAGGAGATTACTCTTATTAGGATGATAATTGTAGTAGGTGGACTAGATAACTTTTCATACATGCTTACATCGTTCAACTGGGAGCTTTACATGCCGAGTGTGTTCATAGGGGCATTTCTAGTCAGTAAATTTCGTGCTCTGTGAGTCTTTCTAAGATGGAAAAGACTCATCGGGTGAGTATATGCCCAGAAAAGAGACTCGAGTTGCAGGCTTAGGCTTACAACTGTACAGGAGCATGGGAGAATTTGACGGACATGTCAAAAGAATCTGCGTGTCTTCATATTTCGTACCTCGAGAACCCCCTTCAACTGCACAACATGCACTTTTTCCAGGAAAGAATGGGAATCGAAGCTGCCTCTGCGAATTTGGTTTTCTACGCCATTGAATCAAGCGATAAACCACTGTATCACGCGCAGACAGGTCCAAAACCTCCTCTACGTATGAGAAGTCTTGAGAGATTAACGCCGGACGCAGCGTCATATGCAGGGATCTAGGCTGACGTGATCTGGGAGATCCTTATGGCCGCATTGAGCTCTGAAAACAGGTAGCTTTTAGTTATTGGTCACCTCATCAGATCCTCTCGAGCGTCACCATTTTCCCAAGCATAGTTTTGGGAATGATCTTGCGTTATCGTGCAACACTCTGCTAGGCAACGGCGTGATTAGTTCATCTATACTTAGCTAATGTGGCTACTACGTCTGTAGCACATGATCATTGGCCCGCTACTAGACTGCACGACATACCATTTTGCTGATCAATAAGGACTACAGCGAAATCATCCGAACATCCAATATCACATATGCCTTTCCGAAGTCAGGCATCTTGCCTATTGCTAATGCATTGGCACAAAAGACGCTCCCCAGTGGTGGTTTGATTGATTGGTAGACCTTATCATCTCATCTGTAGCTAGAGATACACGAAATCCCACGAAGGGATCTTTGCTAGGCGAAGGCGTTCGGATCGTGGGTATTCGCATGGAAATACATGCACATCTGCACTGACGTGCACCCCTTGTCTCGGTGCATTCATGGATCATTGGAGCCTTTTCTTTCTTCGCAAGGGTGTTCTTCACTGCTTCAACCTTGGTCTCCATTGGAAGGCCATCGAGGACCAAGATGGCACCCTCCAAAATCCCGGCCTTAGTGTTTCCCCATCTGTTGTTGTTCTTATCTAATGAGGTCTCGGGAAGAAGCCTCTCGATGATCTTATTCTTTCTGTCTTGTTCCGATCGGCGGTTCCTCTCAGCGACTTTGTGCGCAACCATTGCCTGTTTGTGCCTGTGGTGGTCTTCATCTTCTCCTGACCAACAAGATGCTGTGGCCTTGTTCATTTGTGATGATCTGGCGGTTGAGGACATGTCATCGCTGTTCTGCATGTCCATTTGAAAGATGGTTCGACATCGTTCTTGGGAAAAACCCGTTTCCTTGACAGTGGTTTCAGTTTCAAGCAGTGTTTGACGCACATTCGGCTTGAGAAGGCGAAATTCCCCTGGAATGCTATCGTTCTTGGTAGCCAAGGCCTGAACTTCAGGAAGTGGTTGATCGAATGGAATATCCGGTAGCACTGCCCCTAGTTGCGATATTCGGTCATGCTCCTCATGCTGCTTTTGGGCCCGATTAGATACAGTGCAGCTGGCCCCAAATATACCTTGGTATCGCATTGGATTGGAACCATTATTTGCCCATCTCCTAGGTGAGGTGCTAGTCCTGTTGCTAGAGGAGATCGAGCACGATCGTGTCCTTGGCGACCTTGAACGGGAATTGGAGCAGCGTCGATTGGCGTCTGTGCGATCACGAGGAATCGAGCCTCCATAGCTCTCGGGGAAAGTTCCTGTTCTATTTGGTGAAGTAGGAAGATCTCGGAGTCGCATTGATGCCGGCTGACTGGCATAGCCTTGAGGTAGCAAGCCTCTTTTTGATGGTGAGTCCAAGACCCTATTGCTTAGACCATTTAGCCCGGAGGTGACAAACGAACCTCATGTAACAACAAGGTACTTACTTCTGTGACCTCGACACGTCCATGGGACCAGTGTTCGACTAGTAGTATGATACGAGCGACCCAGGAAGCGCACAAGATACTGAGATAGCGATTGGCTTAGTTCTACGAGCACATGGGAGAAAGATGAAGCAAGGCAATTAATACCAGGAGAATAGGAAAAACTAGCATTATGTATACATTGTATTTCCAAGAGCACGCTTGCTAGGCAAAGTATGGAATTGCCTGGTCTTATATATGCAGTGATAGATGTTAAAAGGTCCATTTTTGCCTCAAAGAATGTGACAGATCTATGCAAGACCATGGAGCAAAACATCAAATAAGTTTTCTTTCCCACAGGCCGGCCCTTGCTCCGCGGCGGCGGGATGTCCTTTAGAGACCAGGAAGGCCGTCCGCTCTTGCATGGGAGCGAGCGAGAGACAGTGGTTATGGCCCAACGATCTTCTTAGCGTGATGCAATGACAACGGGCGGCTTTCGCTTACCAAGGCGAGAGCATATATGACATGTTAGATTCCTATAGCTTTCTCAACCCGCAAGTTGGAAAACTCGGTCGCGTGAGGCCAGCATTGAGAATTTGCTATCTCGTCTGCTGTGACCAGGACTGTAAGGATCATAGCAACTGCAGAATTGCTCCTGGTACAAGGAAATATTCCATTAGGGAGAATCTGTATTATGCTTTTGTCTATCCCTAGCAGGACGACAAAGCTTTATGAGTAAGGTACAAGGAGAAGAGCTAATATGGACATGAATCCGATAACACCGAAGAGAAAAAGACATGCACCTATGAGCTCGTATCGCTTTTGAAGAAGCACCTTGAAGAAACCAGAACGACCAGAAAGATCTGGCTCTGCAAGAAGTCCACCATCATGTCATACTTCAAGAGTCCATGCTAAGCTAGGCAATCTATTCTCCAACTTCCCAGCACCCCGTCTTACTGTTCTCCGCGTATGTATCTTGCTTAAAATAATGCAGCGCTCGTATAATTGTCTAAGTGAATGAACCTTCGCTTAATAACTAACTTCATGCAGGCAGGAATTCACAACATACAGCCCCCTGTCCACGACGAATATAGCTTACAGGACAGCTTGCAAAAGGCCAGCCATGACTGAGACCCCCCCCATTACCGCTGGCACCGCGAAGTCTGTGGAACGGGCGCCGCTCTTTGATGTGGAAGATGAGGAGCCTGACGGCGATGTGCCTGCACCTCCAGGCTTGGCCACGCTTCCCTGGCAGACATATTTACCCTTAATGACTTGCTTGCTGCCCTTGTCAGCCTGGAAAGCGCTGCAGTCGAGTGTGGCCGAGCTTTGTACGTTAAAAGCACCTCTAACTTGAGTCAAGGCAGGAAGATCGACCCTAGCTTGGTGTTAGCTCTCGAATGTTAGAGAAGACAGCTGGAATTGCTTGCACTTACTCCGTGAAGTTGCCATTGAAGTCCAAGGCTCCCCCAATGATGGAGAGCTTCTGGAAACCATTGATAATCTTCAACTGAGTGTTGTTGGCAATTTGATAGCTGGCGTTGATAGAAGTAAGCTCTGGTAGTGAGATGTTGGTCAGACCAGTGTTGTCGACGAAGATGAGACCACCGCATGTAGTGAGATTGGGTGCCGCAAAATATTGCATGGTGTTGTCGTAGAATCCCAAGTCTTCCGACACATTGGCAAGGGCTGGCAACGACACCGAACTGCAGTTACGGAAGGTCATGTTCTGAGCTGTCTGGAGCATGGGGAATGAAGTCTGTAGCCCAGTAACGTAGCCGTCATTGGCTTCAATGTCTAAAGAGTGCTTAATGCTAGTGACTTGCAAGCTTATATTTTGCAACGAGGGGTTGTTGTTGACGTTGAAGTAATCAACCTGTTGCAAGTTGTTGATACCTTGCAGAGAGTTAAGTCCAGTGTTGGTGATTAGAATGCTGCTGGCTTGGGTGATACCTGTATTACCAAAAGACATTTGTTGCAATGCAGGCAGAGCGGTGAAGTTCAGCTCGATGACCTTTGTGAATTGGGGAATTGACAATTCAGAAAGAACATACAGCCCTCCGAGTTCGAAGCCACCAACGGATTTTAGGTCACCAAAGGACAAACTTGACAATTCTATAGCGTTGGTGACGGTCAAATTGCCCGTGATAACCTGAACACCATCGATAGCCAGTTGTTGATGGCCGTTCTGATCCGTTGGCACTGTAAGACCTGTTGGGATGGCAACGGAGCCACTATAGGTTGTGCATGAAGAGAGACCAGAGGCATCAGCGGATGCTGTGATTGTCAGAGTCGCAGCGTTGCTACATTGAGCTGCAGAGGTCAAGTCAGTATAATGATGGTTGTGTTCGATGTAGGACAAATGGAACGTTGGGGGTTGAGGTATTGACGTACCCAACGCAGTGCTTGCGAAGGCGACCACGGGCAGAAGGTATGTTATGATGGCCATTGCGTGTAATATGCGTCGGATACGATAGCTGTAGAGCTATATGGTTAGCTTGGAGATATAAATGATGCCGCGTGGCGAAAGCAGCGTGTGCTAAACGGAAGCCGTTGAGAGATGAACGAAAACACGGTTGACACCTGGGTTTGCAGAAGGTGTAGCTCTTTCAAAGTCTACCGAAAGACATACCTGAAGGGGTGTATTAAGAGCTGCGAGATGGTTGAGTGCTGATGATGATTCGTGGATGAAGTACTGGAGAATGGGGGGGAGAAGTTGGATGGTTGGAAGGGATGTAGCGAGCGTGTAGAAAGAGAGAAATGACGGGAATTAAAGGCTAATATTAAATTAGAAGCTGCCGACGTGAGACTCGGGTGTGAGTCTCAGAAGGCGCTGTTGATGAATGTGAAGCGCGGTAGACAACGAGAGGCAGGTACAAAAGACCTAGTTTCGATGGGTGGATGTCGAGAAATGGATTTGGGGGAAGGAGTAGGAAAGCAAGACTGACAATACCACTACTCGTAACGCTACTCAAATAAAAGGGGACCCCTTGTCACCCGGAAGCACCCTGGTCGGGGTTGATAGGCCCAACCGCCGGGCGATGCGGATTTGGTCCTAGCGGCTTCAATCACCTTCAAGCACCTTTCCCCCTCACCTAACCACCACCACGCCTTCACCTTCACCTTCACCTTCACCTTCACCTCGACCACTCGAGCCACTACCACCTTTTGGCTGTGGGTAAAATCTGCCCATCTCGCTTCGTGCGCCATGCCCAACATAGCATGCTATCCTCCGCTTCCCGAGCATTATCACCCAGACCTGATTGGCAGATAAGGGCACTATTGAAACCTTCTTGCAGTTGGCGACAACTCCCGCCACAGTTTGCCGTACCGCTGGGAAGCGTGAATTCTAGCCCCGCAATCCAGAATCCAAAATCCAGATACATAGCTACATTTCACATCAACGCATCTTCTACTCAATCTATGGACGAGGTAAGCTTATACCTCCTTGTTCCATCCTTCCTCAAGCTCATCAAGGTGTTCGTTCTATTCAGTTCGAATGCGCCACGTCGGGCGGATGAGTAGCTATGGAAAAAGCATTGATAAAGAAGCACGACATACCACCCACCCATCCCTGCACGATCTTAACGGCAACTAGTCATGCAAGAGTCAAACACCACCGTTTACTGCATTGTACTCGTCATCAGCATGGGATAGCAGGACAGAAGCGTGTCGATAACAGAGAACCAGGAGTCCAACACTTCATGAAATAGTGCGCAGATGGCGGATTCACAGTAATAAGGACAATTGTTGTCGTCGCTGATCAAAATTTTATTGATGATTCCTGAAACGGATTTTCGAAGCATGCAAATTGTTTCGCAACGCCACTAAATTGACGATCGCCGGGCGAGCAAATCTCTCTTCACGCCTCTGCCGTCCATGCCAAGTACCAATAATCTCCGCTGTCAGAATTGGGATAGTCATCCTTTGGGCGTTTACTATTGTCGCCGTCGTGCATGGAGTATGCACACAATTGCCTAAATATTCCTTGTAGCCTTCTTCTGTCCCCAGCCTCTGAGACAATAGGGTATAATATGCGGGGGAGGCTACGGGGGAATCTTTTAATAGTGCGACCCCAAGATTTGTGGCGGGCAGGCTCAGAATGCTCAGAATTGGAAAGTTTTTCCGTAGAAATAATTAATTAGAGATGAAATTAGGCGGACACTAGAAATCGTGACCTTAATTCCTCGTTCCGTCTTGTTACTCTGCTTCGTGCTTGATGCTTGGCTCTTTTCTGAACAAGCCACATCTACGCCCATGTATCATGCCTCTCAAGCGTGCATTGGGGAGTAATACCGCGAACAATCATGCCGCGGCTGTCTATGATAATGAAAGTGCGTCCAAAAAGGCTGGTCCAAAGGCGCTAAGAAACCGACGTTCCTCGGAAGACGAGCCAAAGACTCCACCATCGAAGAGAGCTAGATTTGATCCCCTGGTAGAGCATCAAAATACACCTGGTACAAACTCCCAGAATGGTGTTCGACCGTCGGCAGAATCTACGAATGGGATTCGAGCTATCAATAGCCTTGCATCGCCGTTTGACCGACCTGCTGAACCTCATAGAACGAACGCACCCCTTATTACTCCTAGAGGCTCTCGACTTATGACTTATCCAAAAAATGTGGCTGATTTATCGCCATCTAAGACTGATGTACCGCGGCCAACCACGACTACAGGTCATATTTTAGAGCAGGCATGTGCCCATCTAATCAAGCAAGAGCCAAGGCTGCAGCCTTTAATCGAGAAGCACTACTGTAGTATTTTCTCTCCCGAAGGTTTAGCAGAGGAATGCGATCCGTTCAAGAGCCTCTGCAGTGGTATCATTGCCCAACAGGTATCAGGGGCAGCGGCTTCATCCATCAAAAGAAAATTCATTGAGCTTTTCTATTCCGCAGTGGACGGACAGGGAGAGGCTCAGCCGTTTCCTACACCATCGCAGATAGCTGCATGCAGCGTCCCCTTCCTTCGCCAGGCCGGGCTCTCAGAGCGAAAAGCAGAGTATATAAAAGGACTTGCCGAGAAGTTCGCCACTGGAGAGCTGAGCGCCGCTAAGCTGATCAATGCAAGTGATGAAGAAGTGCTTGGAATGCTGACGGCGGTAAGAGGCTTGGGTAAATGGTCTGTGGAAATGTTCGCTTGTTTCGGATTGAAGAGAATGGACATTCTCTCCACGGGCGATCTCGGGATACAGTAAGCTTGTTCTACTATCTAAGCCTCAATTGGGTTATATGCTCAAGTTCTACAGGAGGGGTATGGCTGCTTTCATGGGAAAAGATGTCAAGAAGCTGAAAGCCAAGGGCGGAGGCAAATGGAAGTATATGTCCGAGCGAGACATGCTGATGCACTCTGAAAAATTTGCTCCATATCGGTGGGTCTCTAGATTACTCTATATACAGTCCATCTCTGCTAAGCATTTGATAGGAGTGTATTCATGTGGTATATGTGGAGAGTCGAAGACGTAGATACCACCGTCATTGAGAGTAGTATGTAAGAGAACGGGAGAACAGTCAGGAGTAGACAAGTCTGGAAAGGGGACCATCACTTCAAGTAGCGAAGAAGGACAGTGTGACTGAAATGTGGAAGTTTTGTATCATCAACCATGCTGCGCCAAAGCCAAGAGTACCATTGGATCTCGAGGACAAGAATCAGAGAAGGCCCAGTATTGATCTGACAGAACCTAACCAATTTCCATCCCTTCAGCTCTCTAATGCCTCTTAGCCATTAGATCGCGGCCCCCAACATAGCAATTTTCAACGTGAGACAACGAGCATTGCGAGACGGTTCTGGTTTACAAACAAACCACCTTTTTTGGCAAGGGAATAATCTTCTGAACGGGTGTCTTTGAAATTTATGTATTTACACAATACTACAGCCGCGTGTAGGTCAAGCAACATTATAACATAGTCGAGGTAATATGTAGTGAAGAGTTGAGTCTAGTGCTCAATAGCCTCCTACCTTGCCTATGGCCTTCTCTGCCTTCTTTCTTTTGCTGACAACCATAGCCTCTAAGTCATCACGTTCTCTCGATTCCGCCTCGATTTCTTTGATGACCGGGGAAAGGTATGCATAGTCCTATACGAGCGTAAGTACAACCCGTGTATAAATGCCTTGCCCTTTATCTCACATCTTCGGGCTTAGTCTGCTGGTCTTTGGGAAGTAGTTGATGTGCCAGGGAGCACTTGGATGCAGTCAGCAGTGAGCCGTATATCTCTTCGCCGTCTCTCTGAACGGATAGAGGTTACCTGAAAAGCTCTTCGAAGTCGAAAGACTCGGTCGTAAGCTTCCTTGGGCGGCAATCGCTTCAGTGCAAGCTGAACAGTATCTGACTCCTCCGGTATCAGATCATCCGCCCTGGAAGTATCCCAATCATCAGCTTTGCAAGTTCCAAACACACCTCTGACGGCACGAAAGCTGAACAATGGCCTCTCGGGCTTCAGCGTGCTTGCGAAGGTCAGTTACCTCAGGCCAAGTTTCCGATATCCCGCGGCATCAGCGTACCAATTGGCGAAGGGCACCATCCACCGCTTCAGCCATGGCCGCTTCATAACAGCACTTGTGAAAGACGGCGCTGACATGACTGCGAGTTGTGCGTTGCTTAGTAGAGGGTGAAGGATCGATAGTTGATGAAAACCGAAGCTGACTTGTTTGGGTTCGGCCGCCGGGGCATTTGTTAGCTTTGCCGGGAGACCGCCTATTCGTCTTCCTTCCCAGACAGCTTCCAGGCACACATGCACGTGTAACGTCTTCTTCCGTGACCTTACTCACTTTCAACGGGCTTCATATTCTTCTATATACTCCCTATACGAGCCCAATTTCACCCGATGCCTTCAACAAAAATGAAAATTCCTAATCACTAGCCTCGCGATCTCCTCAGAAGCGCTGCGGGGTTGCTCCAGCGCACTGGGGATCAACAAGAGGGCCACCTAACTTCTTCAAAGCCGGCGAAAACTATTCAGAAATCCCCAGATGCATTACTAATAGTTCCTATAGCTTTTTGTCCCAGACGATGTCCTTTGACCGCAATCCCCCACCCCCAATTGCTGATCACGAGAATGAAACCTCAAGGCCTCCGAGGACTCGACTCCACCGGTTGGTGAGGAGGATTCCTGAGGCTTATGTCGTTCCCATATCTGGGGGAATCGCTGGTGCTGTTTCGGGGTTTGTGAGCTGCCCACTCGACGTCATTAAGACGAAACTACAGGCGCAGGGAGGATTCCGGGCGCCGAAGAACGGGGTTAAGATCACTACCGCTGCCTACCACGGGGTTACGGGGACTGCTGCAACGATATGGAAAGAGGAAGGCCTCCGAGGCATGTATCGCGGACTTGGACCAATGCTTTTGGGTTACGTTCCAACTTGGGCTGTCTACCTGACCGTTTACAACAAAACGCAGGCTTTCTTCAGGACTAAGACAGGTGAATAAGTGTCCAAAACCAAAATGAATGTTGTTGATTGACCTATCATGAACAGATAATTGGTTCCTTGCAAATGTGTACGCTTCTCTAAGCGGAGGAGCCTGCTCGACAATGGCGACCAATCCAATCTGGGTCATAAAGACGAGGCTTATGTCTCAATCCAATCCAGCAACGGCAAAAACAGCAAATCACTCTCGACCTCCGTGGCACTACAAAAATACTTGGGACGCAGCAAGGGTGATGTACCGCTCCGAAGGCATCATGTCATTTTATTCTGGTCTTACACCTGCTCTACTTGGCTTAACCCATGTTGCAATACAATTTCCCCTTTATGAAATCTTCAAGGAGAAATTTACTGGGATTGGGAAAGGACAAACAGAGAGCGAGGAGGACCGCAGCCATCACTTCTACGGGCTAGCATTAGCGGTTTTCCTGAGCAAGGTCTGCGCAAGTACTGCCACCTACCCTCATGAAGTTGTGCGGACACGTCTACAGACACAGCAGAGAGCAGGAACTGCTCCTACATCACAGGGAATGCCATTGAGGGAAGGGGTAAAGAAACCCGGAGATCATGGACGACCTCCAGGCATTATCCCACCAGTTGTTGAAACGTTACGCTATCGGGGCACGATCCAGACTTGCAAGGCTATCCTGATGGAAGAGGGTTGGCGAGGCTTTTACGCTGGCCTTGGTACAAATCTCATACGAGCTGTTCCCTCTGCGATGACCACTATCCTTACTTTTGAGTATCTCAAGAAGACAATATTCCAACTTCAGCGCGACGAAAAGTCAGGCGAGGACACACTGGGGGAAGCTGTTGCATGAATTTTGCATTCTCTGTTGTGTTGAGTACCCAGGAGGACTTTCCCAACAAGAGGAAATGTGTTTCCGGCGTCCTATTCCATACGTCGACTACAAGATCAATGAACTTTTGTGCTTGTCGAAGCGTGACTAGATTCCCATTTAACGAAATGGTGTAAGCGATTGTTTTAGCGGTTCTCGAACGTGAATCTCAAAAGTCCCAGTGAGCATAGATTAGGGACCTTAAGGGTGTCAGACTTTGGGGAGCTTTCCGATGAATGGAGGCTATATTATTTGTTCGCAGCAGTGTCCGCGCCAGATGCTAGCTTATCGGGATGTATGTACATATGGACACTCTTGAAAGCTATGCTTCATCACTTATGCTCGTGCCTCATGTGCAAACCAATACCTTTTAGTTTGAGGTAACGGCCATTGCGCTTCCTGACGTGTCTTCCACTCCTACGTTTGTAGGGACCCTCTGGCTGTTCTCTCTTCGTTGATGCGGCCCCTCTTGAAGTCCGCCGATTGGCGAGCTTGGAGCTTCCAACTCAACAACTATTGATAAAAAGGAGCGGCTAAATGCTCCTGTTACACTTGCACGGCTTGCAATTGACGAGTAAGGGTGGAATAAAGCTCTTTCTGAATTGTCCTTTTGCTATCATTCACGCGTCGGCAACTGTTCTTGTCGCAAGCCCAGCTCAACAGGCCAATTCATTAACGATCGAAGTCGAGAGGGCCAGGTCCCGAGAAGTTATGCTAAGTAGACATTCGTTGTCTATGGCACAAATCCAGCTCGTCGCCCGTGACCAGGGCTCACGTAGTTATTTGAATTGAACCGCTATCTTTGGCTATCTCCCGGCTTGGCCCTCCTTGACCGTAGCAGTTGTTCCCCCTCAGATCTACCCTTGCCCTTGCCTTTCTGAGACACAGTTGCTGTGTGGTCTTTGGTATTGAAGAAAAGCTGCTTGATTATGTTCGGCTCCTCAGGCCTTTCCAGGATCCCGTGGCGTCTCTGGCTCTCGTTATACCAGCTGACCTGGCCACCATCAACCTCCCTGTACCTCGCGGCATTTCGTTTGGCTGCGTGGATGGAAGATCGAGTGTAGACATATAGCAGGGCTGCTATGGTGAAAGCGGCGATGGGCGCGACCACATACCTGGCGGTCATGTTGGAGCCTTTGAAGAGCTTAATGTCCGAGAGGCGTTTCCCAACTATTGGCTTTGGAGCCATGAGGCAATATTAGAATGCGTGTAGACAATTGTCACATTCACATCTGGTCAAACAAGGAGTTGAAGAAGATCGATGCCACTAGTGAGCGGGAGCATTTTTAATTCCGTGGAGCCCTAGCCCTGAGCCTGCAAAGCTCTTGTTAGC
>QKZZ01000385.1:0-13046 GCA_003521265.1 Cetradonia linearis
GAATACTAGAATTCCCACACGGCAGTGCTCCTATTGCTCGATTTTCTTACTACATATTTCACGAAATGATCAGAGCACTAGTGTAAAGTAATGTTCACCTAGAACTGTCGCCGAGTACGTGACGACAATTGACATTTGAAAGCGTTTTCAGTTGAGATCTATTGAGACGAACCTGTTGCAATCTAGGTAATGTACACCGTACAAAATTTCCGGCCAATGAAAGCCCAAATACCGCCTATCTATCGCGGTAATACCATTGTTAGTCCACCTTATGAGGTTATAAGGTTCTAACCTACAAGCTCACACTTCGAAACGTCCTGACGCCGATAGCGAACTTTTGCTCTTCTCATAATGATAATGTTCAGCAGTGCCATATCACTGCAAAGATTGAATAGCAATCAGCTACCCATATCCAGAAATTTCCATGCCATAGCTAGAAGCCTATGCAAAGATGAGGAGGCGGGCCTGAAGGCCAGTGAGATGTGTTGAATTTGTGACAACATGAGGAAAGATACCAGAAAACTTCGAGTGCCACGAAATCGAAGAACAGTAAGATACTAGTGTGGCTTTACAGGGTTCTTAGGAGGCAATTGCACGGGCAGCTTGATTGCCAGTTTTTCGGCCCTTAATAGGCTTAGAAACTGTGCTCCAGCCCTCTTCTTCGAGGGCATCGGCACTTGGGTTCAGGATTGCGGCACCAGATGCGCCATTCGGCTGTCCAGCTTCATCTTTGGATGGGATATCTCTCACGATCTCCTTCGGCTTGACTGCTTTATCGCCTGTGGCCAAGCCGTCTTCTTCAGCCTTATCCGCCTCTTTGTCTGCAGCAGCCGTATCGTTGTTGGTTGCTCGTCGGAGTATCTCGTAAGACTTCCCAGGCTGTGGTGCTGAAGCGCCGTTCTCCTTGGGCTTCTCTTTTGGTTGGCCATCCATCCTCTCTTCAGGCTGGCCATTTGGCCTCTCCTTGTTTGTGGACTCTGGATCTTTCTGATCTTTTTTTGCCGCAATTTCAGCTTCTTTGGCCAATCTTCTTTCCTCCTTGGCCTTCTCCTCCGCAGCTTTCTTCTCCGCACGAGCCCTTTCCTCTGCCTCCTTCTTTTCGCGCAAAGCTTGTTGGCGCTTCTCTTCGACCTCTTTCTCTCTGGTCGCAGTATCTATTGGTCTCGCGGCACCGAAGGGACTGGCTTTCGAATCAGAGGTGCCAGTGGTAGCTGCCTTGGAAGGTGCTTCAGAGACAGTTCGTTTTGCCAAGTTCAGTTTTGGTCGTGAAGCCGGAGCTGCTGGTGCTGGTGCTGGTGCTGCTGCAGGCGATGGTGGTGCGCTGAGCTCACGGTTTGAAAGTGCTGGTGATCTAGCAGCCTGTGCAGGCTGTGCGGGTGGAGCTGGCGAAGGGTCTGGCTTCATCTTGGCCCTCCACTGGTTGTCCTGCTCTGCAGCTGTGGGTACTCGTTCGATGACTGGTCGTTCAACGAACTCGCGCCTCGGAGGTCGTGAGCCAGCATCAGACCTTCCCTCACCCCATGATGGTGAGTTTTTTCGACCAACTGGGCCATCTTGACTGACTGGTCGATCAAAACTTCGAGTAGGGGCTGTGGCTGGTAAAGTAGGCGTGAGTGGTCCTTTTCGGTCCCAGTTGCCAAAATCCCGGACCTTTCCGTCACCTTGCTCGTAGCCAGCACGGCGACCTGGACGCTCGTTGCCTGCATCAGAGGTGTTTTCAAAACCTCCACGGCCAGAACCAAAACCTCCCCTGTCTGATGTTCGGCGTGGTGCGCCAGAATCTGGAAGAGGTCCTTTTCGAGTCCAATCCCCAAATTCACGAGCATCTGGTCTTTCTTTTTCTGGAAGGAACTTCAAATTAGCACGTAAAGCGATCTGTGAAGATTTATTGGGTTATTAGACTTACGTGGCTCTGCTACACTGATACGGATATTACGATCCTGCAATAGTGTGCCGGAGAGGTCTAAAGCCTTCTTCAAGCCGTCTAATGTCGCGAAAGTCGCATATGCAAATCCTTTGGGTTTTCCTTCAAGTTTGTCCTCTGGGATTCGTACATCAGTGACCGAGCAGTCCGCAAGGAAATCTCTGATGTCTCCTTCTGTAGTGCGGAAATTCATGTTCGCAATATGCACAGTATACGGAGGTTTCGTCGGAAGTGGTAGAGGATCACGGACAGAGTATCCCCCTTTGTCTGCACCATGAATATTAGCAGATGCGACTAGATTTCGTACAAGAGGTGCTGTCGCGTACCGAATGAACTGCTACTAAATCCACCTCCAGAATTGTAGCCACGGTCACCACCATATGTACCGCGACCACTGGGAGCGGAGGGTATCGGCGCGTCTTCCATTTCGTCGGCCCATGAGCCAAGGGCTAAACAAATTTCAGCCAACCAACCTTCGCACCTCCGCTTGTGCGGTTCGGGTATGTATGCGTACACTTATCCGTGAGGAACGATCCTAGGTCCATCTTCTGGCCTTTCTGCTTAGGAGGAGCTATAAGTACTTATCAGCACGTTTCGCACAAAAACATTTTACGAGCCCTTGCAGTTTTGTTGAAGAGACTTACCCATGATTGCGGCTCAGTATCCCACGCTCTTGCGAGCGTCCACCGGCCTTGATCTGGGTTCCTGAGCGAGTTGCAGTAGATTACCAGCTCGTTGACTTGATCAAAGTGTTTGTAGAAGTGTAGACTAAATTCGTAAGGTTGAGGAAATCTTTGTACTGCAGGCAATCGAAGGGCATAGGAATTAAATTTAGCGAATTAAATAGATCTCCTAGTTCCCGCTATTTAGCAGCTCATAAGATCTGTGAAACGAACATCGTCCAAGTGCAACATGTTTTTCTTCTACACCTTTATCATGGCGAACGTATAAGAGCATTTCGCATTACCTTCATAGCTGCTCGAGAAGGCTACAATGGTCTCTAAAGAAGACCGAGGCTTAAACGCAGAACAATTATACAAACAATTGTCCAAGTACCCATATAGAGCAATACTTGTACCGGCTCTTAAGGTCGGCATTTTAACTGGTAAGATTATGTCTATCATTTATAATTATATCAGAATATATAGCCTTCCTTAGACTGTTGCGCAAGATCTTTCTCAAAGCTTTTGAGCTGCTTGATGCTACATAAACATTCTGGTCTTAGCAAGCTTGCTGTTTCTTATGAGATTCATTATTTTACCTGTTGATAGAATGGATGCTTGCGGACCCATGAAGATCAAACTGTTCTAAAGATTCTTTCTGAATCTATGAACGCTCCCCTATTGCGTCCAAAGATATTCCAGCTAACCATTTCTAGGCGGAACCGGCCTCCTAACTGGCGGCGTCGGAGCTCTCCTGCGCTCCTCACCCACCCCAACTCTGTTTACTATAGCATCTAGCCTCCAATGGTTTGCTCTTGGGAGCATGTTCACCAGTTTGTCACCTCCCCATTGGCATATGGCTTCTCCTTTCAAATATCCCCTCATACTAACGATTAGGACAACCAGCAACCCGCTCAACCCTCCTATGGCACTGGGACATCCCCTTTCCCACCCCACAAGACAGAATCACAGCAAGCTCATATGCAGGCGGCATAACAGGAGGCGCAGCCGGCGCCCTCTTTCGCGGTCCCCGCAACGTCCTTCCAGGAGCACTTATGTTCACTCTCTTTGGCTACTTGGGTCAGACGGCATACAACAAACTTGACGCGCGACATAGTAAACAAGTTGCAGCGCAGAGGGAACAAGAAAAGGAAGAGAGGAAGGGATTCTGGGCTAGAGTAGCGGAAATGAAGTGGAGTCCTGTGAAGAAGCTCAGTGACGAAGAGTACGGGAATATTCTGAAGGAGAAGTTACTGAGGATTGAGGCTGAGATTGCGTTGGTGGATGAGGAGGTGGAGAGTTTAAGGGGCGAAGAGAAGGCCATAAGAGTAACCGAGGAAAACGACGCTGGAGTGAAGCAGACTGAGGAATCGAGATGATTAGCATGAAGTTATGTTGGGGCCAGACATCTGCTCCATGCAGTACTCCAGAGCCCGGATTGCCCACTCGATATTGAATTACCGACGCTCAGAGTAGTGTCTTCAGCATCGTCTAAAGCAGCGAAATGGCAATTCTCTGTGAATGATGTTGTCAACTGCCTCCTTTGGGATCAAAACGTCGCATTCGCAATGATAGTGGCTCGTAGGGATACTTTCCCCCTGCCTGATCCTCAATGAGTCAAGGCAAGAAACACAATTTGATTAATGTCCTAGGATGCTGACCTGGAAAGCTGTCATCTACATCTCTGCAGATCTGTTCTTATACAACTATCATGATCAATTGCAGCTGTGAAATCTAAATTGCAAGCGTTGTTGTCGGAGCTTTTTCGCCACCCGCGAGAATGCATGGAGGCTACTGAGAATATACAAGAGTCCGCTACCCACAAGGTCCCTCTCCAAAACCGTTTCTCGAAGCAGACCATCATTCATACATCGTCATCGTCATCCCAATCTTCTGCGGCCTCCGCCCAACCACAACCCCACCTCCTACCCTCCTTCTCGCCACATAAGCGCAAGTCCCGTGCATAGGCTCCTTCTCGCCAGCACCTAGCCGAGAAGTCATCGCCAACAGTCACTAGCTCCCCGTTCGATGTCCAGGTCAAACCTGTAATTTCCCTGTTATGACCTCGAACCAGTGCGGAGCCGTGCTGGTATATGGGGATGGTATCTTCTAAGCGAGCAGGAGAGCCTGTGCCGCTACCTGTGCGCCTCAGAGCAGGTCTGCGTCTAAGGATCGGTGAATCCCAATGTTGTGTCCGGCCATGATTCGAGCGCTGCATGTATCGCTCATCCGTTGGGAAGACTACTGCACAACCGTCACTGCTGCCAACTGCGAGCAATTCGCTTTTATCATCTTTTGCAGGTCGTAAAGCTGATTTGACGTAAAAGGTCGTGGCGTGGAACAGAGGATGGCGGAAGCCGTATATTGGACCAAGGCCCTCTTTTCCTGAACCACCAGATCTTCTAGGTTTCGAATTCGCTTTGGAAAGCTCCGGAGCATGGCCAAGGATCAGATGCGATGTCGAGTATGCATAGACCGTGTTGTCTCTACACAGGGCATACAAGCGTCCACCATCACCGCTAAGCGAGAGGGATGTGAGACCAAAGTGGCGATATCTGTTATGACTCTCGGGTTGTCTGGTACTCGACAGGGGTGTTGCACGGGTTCGACGGTGACTATGTGTTTTACGTAGATCCCAAAGCTTCACACTCGCATTCGCCTCCGACGCCGTAATCAAAAGATGATCCCGCGCGGGCTGCAGAAAAGAAAGCGCGGTGATGGAAATATCACCCCTCCTCCCGGGACATTCAGTCTTTGATGGAGCATCGAAGCTTGGTGCAGCCTTATTAGTTGGAGGGGCAAAAGCGTGGGCTGCCAGCCGATTTGCATGTGCTTCAAAGATGCTATTGACGGGGCGCGCCCAGGTCATCTTATGGTTCACTGGATTGCTTGGTGTATCACCAGCAGAAGGTTCTAGAGATATCCGGAGATCTTGGATTGGCGAATCGAACCCTTTGCATCTCAAATCCCATATCTGTACACCACCATCTCGACTAGATGTCGCAATGACGTTGGAGCTCCCAGGCTGGAAGCGGACTTGCTTGACAGATGACACGTGAGCATTGAGAGAATATGTAGCTCGTTGAGTAGGCATATCTATAATCTGGGAAGTTTGGTCTCCAGATGCTGTCGCCAGTAACAGATCGTCGGGCGAAAAGGCGAGGTCAAGGATGGCATTAGTATGTGGTCGGAACTCGAGGTATGCTTTATTGAAGCCCGGCTTTTCGTCTTTTGCGCTTTCAAGTAGCCTAACGCCCCCATCCTCGTCCCCAACAGCAACAAGAGAATTGGCTAAGGTTTAGTTAGCTCAAAGTGAAAGGGAACATAGACAGGCGACTCACTATTGCAACTTGCAGTGCAGAACGGAATCGTGTTGTCTGCTCGTGCAGCTACGTTCATGCAGATGTACGTATCATCAGGTCTTGTGAAGAAGTCCGTTGTCCCATATTGCCACTCTTTCGCACCTGCAACTTGATGTTTGAACGACCGCGCTTTTGTGACTGTGCCATAGGTACCGATCTCTCGCCTGAGATCTCTTCCCAGTGGACCTCGGTACTTCGAACCCAGGATCGGCTCAGGAACATTACGAACCTTCCTATCCAGCCTGCACAGTGTCTGCGAAGGGATTTCCAGCTCGTCTTCAGAGCCTGCTTCGCTACTATCATCCTCAAGAATCTCCAACGATTGATTTCGTATCCTTTTAAGTGGTGAAGATCGATCTGGACTTGTCTCCAGTGAATCTGCTATCTTCCTTTTTCTCACCTTTGGTATTTCATCCCTTCTTTTGGCATCTTCCCCAGTTATCCTTATAGTATCTTTTGTTGACGTTCGCCTGCCTCTTCGATTCGAAGCTGAAGCAGTGATGTCCCTCAACGCTTGCCTAGAAGCACCTATTCTTCCACCTTTTTCAAGTGATGATTTCGGGGTGAAGAATCGGGTAAAGGACCTCGGGGTTATTGTCGGCGCTTTGCGAGGTTTGCTGCCATCTTGCTTCCTGGGAGATGGGAGCACAGGTGACGAGGCTAGATTTTCGCCGTCTATTGAAGCAGCTCTACTGGATAGAATATTCTCTTGGGACGCGCATGGTGTTCGGTCCTCCATATTTTAGCTTCAGTAGTCCATAAGAGAATAGGATAGTTACGGGGAAATTGCAATTGGCACAAGAACAATGAAGCAGAAAAGCTGAATCTATGATGGGAAGTCGCGTCACGCTCGTTAAAATCCGAGACACGTCTTACTAAAGCCGAAGCTACAGCGAAAAAAGTTGGCTTTCGGGTAAAATTTCCCCACGAGATATCCAAAATTCTCAAGTATTGGCAAGCGAAAACCTCCATCTGATTGTATCCCACATGCCGTGACACCTCGTGTTGGAGGGCTTGCAGAATTGATAAACCACAATGGCGCCAATCAAGCGCAAGCTCGAGGCGGCCAACGATAGCGCTCGACCAGCGAAGAAACAGAAACCAAAGCCTTCGTCTACCGCCAAGCCAACAATTCTGAAAGATGAAGAACCGTCGTTCCCTCGTGGGGGAGCAAGTATCCTCACCCCTTTGGAACAGAAGCAGATCCAGATTCAAGCCAAGCACGACGTGCTATTCGAGCAGAATACGAGCACGAAAGCTCCAAGGAACGAATTCCAAGATGAGGAGAACGATGTGGACCTAGCAGAGCAGTCCAATGCGCTAGTCGCGAAGGGCAAGCGCAAATCGAAATCAACTAAGAAGAAGGAAAGCAAGAATGGCATGGTTGAAGAGTCTAATGTGAGAATTGAAGGGCTGAGCTATAAAGTAAACCAACACATCTAGCCAAGAGATGGTAGCTGACTACGGCTTTAGCGACTTGTATCAGGCTCGATTGTCCTTGGGCAAGTCTCACAGATAAATCGATATGATATTGCTTTAAGCCTCCCAAACAATCTTACTGGATACGTTCCTCTGACCTCGATCTCTGACAAGTTGACGAAGAAGATGGAGGTCTTAGCCGCCACAGAAGACGAGACGGAGGAAGGGGTCATTGATGTGCAGTTCGATCCTCATAAGCTTTTTTCCATTGGCCAGTATCTACGCGCTTACGTGACATCTACGCAGCAAGAAGAGGCGTCCGGTGCGAAAGGGAAAAGGCATATCGAGCTCTCGATCAACCCTCAACAGGCAAATTCTGGACTTACGACGACAGACTATGTCACAAATAGCATGATTCAAGCATCGGTACTCAGTGTAGAAGACCATGGTTTAGTTATGGATGTTGGGCTTGCAAATACAGGAGTCCGTGGTTTCATGTCATCAAAAGAGCTGGGCCCTAACATTGACATGTCAGCGGTCGAAGAGGGTTCTGTCTACCTTTGCCTAGTCACGGGCAAGAGCTCCAATGGCAACACTATCAAGCTATCTGCAGACCCACAAAAGATCGGTAACATTAAGAAAGGCAATTACCTTATAGATGCGCCTACAGTGGACTCTTTCCTGCCTGGAACTGCTGTTGACGTCCTGATATGGGAAGTTACACCATCAGGTATTGCTGGTAAAATCATGGGTTTACTCGATGTAACAGCAGATCTTATACATTCGGGAGCAGCTTCAAGTGGCAAAGATCTGACGAATAAATACGCTGTGGGCAGTAAGATTCAAGGGCGAATCATTTGCACATTTCCTACAGTAGAGAAGAAGAAACTGGGATTTTCGTTACAGGACCACATCATATGTTGGAGATCGAAGACAACCAGCTTCACTTCTACGGCAGAGAGCAAAATACCCACTCAGCTCTTACCAGTATCAGCGATCATCGAAGAGACTAGAATCCTCAAAGTTGAATCTGGTGTAGGATTGTTAGTAGATGTCGGAGTCAAAGGTGTACGAGGCTATGTACACATCTCGAAAATATCGGACGGCAAGATTGAGACGCTGTCTGAGTCGACCGGGCGGTACAAGGTTGGCTCACTGCACAAAGCTCGAATCATTGGGTACAATTCTGTGGATGGGATGTTCATCGTCTCGATGGAGCCGAAGGTCATTGATAAGCCTTTCTTGCGCATGGAAGACGTGAAGGTTGGCCAAACGGTCAAGGCAACAGTGGAGAAGATCCTGGTTGGCAGTAATGGCGTCAGTGGGATCCTTGTGAACATTGCCGAGGGTATCACAGGTCTAGTACCTGAAACACACCTTGCAGACATCCACTTACAATATCCCGAAAAGAAATTCAAGGAAGGTCATTCGGTGACTGCTAGAGTACTTTCCACACGCCCAGAGAAACGCCAGATTCGACTTACTCTAAAAAAGACTCTTGTCAACAGCGAGATTGAGCCGTGGACGTCATACGATGGCTTGAAGCCTGGCCTCCAAGCGCCTGGTACCCTCGTAAATGTGTTACCAGCTGGTGCGGTTGTCCAATTCTACGGATCTGTTCGAGGCTTCCTACCAGTCTCAGAGATGAGCGAATCCTACATACAAGATCCAACACAGCATTTCAGGGCCGGCCAAGTGGTCAATGTACACATCGTCTCAGTTGACCCAGCGGAACAGCGTATGATAGTTTCTTGTAAGGATCCTTCAATATTTGGAGCTGCGCAACAAGAAGCATTGAAGGATCTCAAGCCGGGAGATCGTGTGACTGGCAACGTGACGGAGAAAACAAATGACCAACTTGTTGTTAAGCTCGAGCCATCTGGTCTCAAAGCTAATTTACTAATAGAGCATCTAGCAGATGGCTCGAGTCGAAAGTGTGTCTCCGCAGCGAAGCGGATACGAATAGGTCAAGCGCTGAACGAGCTTGTCCTTCTAAGTAAGCAAGAAGCTAAGCACTCGATAAGACTCTCGAGCAAGCCTAGCCTTGTCAACGCTGCTAAAAACGGAAAGCTGTTGAAGTTTTTCGAAGATGTTGTGGAAGGATCAGAGGTTCAAGGCTTCGTCAACAATATTACGCTTACAGGCGTGTTTGTTCAATTTGCTGGTGATCTGACCGGCCTACTACTCAAGAAGCAAATAAGAGACGATGCAATTCAATTACCTAATTTTGGAATGCGTCGTAATCAATCAATCACTGCGAAAGTAATTTCAGTCGACCATGGTCAACGAAGGTTCCTCCTAACCTTGAAGCCTCTGCCAGAAACCCAGAACGGCAATAAAGAAGCTGAGCCAGAGAAGACCTATGACAAAGCATTGTCTAACCCAGTGGATGAGGCTTCAGCCAGCATCGACGACTTCACGTTTGGCAAGTTGACCAAAGCCAAGATCGTCACAATCAAAGAGACCCAGATGAACGTCCAGCTGGCAGACGCTGTACAGGGACGCATTGGCGTATCGGAGGTATTTGACTCATGGGATGAGATCAACGACCGCAAGCACCCTCTTAGGAAGTTTCACGCAAAGCAGGTACTACCCGTGCGAGTCCTGGGCATGCATGACTCAAGAAGCCATCGATTTCTACCTATTACGCATCGAAGCAAAGCACCAGTGTTCGAACTCACCGCAAAATCAAGCAACCTGGAATCGATGGAGTTGAATACTCTTACCATTGATAAAGTCCAAATTGGCTCGGACTGGCTGGTTTTTGTCAATAATGTGTCAGATGACTATCTTTGGGTCAACCTTTCGCCCAATGTCCGAGGGCGAATTCGAGCAATGGATGTTTCTGATGACATATCGCAACTCAAGGACTTAGCCAGGAATTTCCCTATCGGATCAGTCTTGAGAGCAAAGGTGCTGAAAGTCGACATTGAAAATAATCGCCTTGATCTCTCTGCAAGGTCTGGGGGCTCTTCGAATCCGTTGACATTACACGTCCTCTCAAAAGGCACTATCCTGCCAGGCAGAGTCACCAAGGTCACAGATCGTCAAGTCATGGTCCAGCTTAGCGAAACACTTTCGGCGCCAATCCATCTAGTGGATATGACTGATGACTACGACAAAGTAGATCCTTCACAATACCAGAAGAACCAGACTCTACGCGTCTGTGTCAAGGACGTAGATCTTCCTAACAGAAAAATAACGTTGTCAACTAGACCTTCCAAAGTCCTCAGCTCCTCTCTACCGGTTAAAGACCAAGATGTCACGTCTATATCTCAGCTCAAGATCAATGATATCAGGAGGGGCTTCATCAAAAACATAACAGATAACGGGATCTTCGTTTCATTGGCTAGCAACGTTACCGCGTTCATCCGAGTCTCTGATCTATCGGATGACTTCCTGAAGGATTGGAAATCAGGGTTCGAGATCGATCAGCTCGTTCAGGGCAAAGTCATTGGTGTGGACCCAATGCTCAATCATGTACAGATGAGTTTGAAGAAATCCCACCTCGAAAATGACTATAAACCTCTTCTGAAGTTCATCGATATGAAAGTGGGCCTGATTGTCACAGGCAAAGTGCGAAAGGTTGAGGACTTTGGTGTCTTCGTCGTCGTGGACAATTCTGCTAATATCAGCGGTCTCTGTCATCGAACTAAGATGTCTGATCAGGCTGGTGCAGACCCGAAGAAGCTTTATGAAGAAGGTGACGCAGTGCAAGCAAAAGTGTTGAGTATCAATACAGAGAAGAAACAAATATCATTCGGGCTCAAGGCTTCTTACTTTAGTAAATCACAACAGCATAGTGCTCTCAAAATCTCCAAAGGAAAAACTAAGGAAGAGCCTGACGATAGCGAGGTCTCGATGGGTGAAGTAGATGGAGTTACGTTGGACGAGGTCAGCGATGCTGAGGACCACCGCAGCTCTGCTGGCGAATGTGGTCTTGGCGACGTGATAGACATAGACTCTGACATTGAGATGGATGACCTCATTGATGCAGAAGTGGATGTACCGGAGAAAGACGATGCTGTAGCCGCTTCTACAAATGGTATCCAGGTTCTCACCACAGGAGGCTTTGACTGGACTGGTGGCATGTCAGGGGCCGATGATAGAGGTGGACAGTCAGAGACAGACGCAGAAGCCCCCCAGCCTAAGAAGAAGAAGCGGAGAAAGGCGGAGATTAAAGTCGACAAGACAGGCGTTCTTGACGCTCATGGCCCACAATCCGTGGCCGACTTTGAGCGCCTCCTGCTTGGCCAGCCAAATTCTTCTATCCTCTGGCTGAGCTATATGGCCTTCCAGCTCCAACCGAATGAAATTGGTAAAGCACGTGAGATTGCAGAGCGTGCACTGAAGACAATCAACATGCGAGAGGAGACTGAAAAGATGAATGTTTGGATCGCATTAATGAATCTGGAAAACACTTACGGCAGCGACGAGACATTGGAAGAGATCTTCAAGCGAGCATGCCAGTACAGCGACAGTCAAGAGATCCATGAGCGCCTCATAAGTATCTACATACAATCGGGCAAGTACTCCAAGGCAGACGAGCTGTTCCAAGCAACATCGAAAAAACATGGCCAAAGCCCGGACCTCTACGTAAACTACGCAACCTTCCTCATGACCACCATGGGAGTTTCTGATCGTGCTCGTGCTCTCGTCAACAGAGCAATGCAAGCGCTACCTAAGCATACACACCTTACTCTCACGTCCAAATTTGCACAACTCGAATTCAGCTCCCCAAACGGCGATCCGGAGCGCGGCCGCACGATCTTCGAAACGCTCCTCTCACAATGGCCTAAGCGTTTAGACTTATGGAATGTCTTGCTCGACCTTGAGATCAAACAAGGAGACCAAGCGGTGATACGTCGTTTATTTGAACGAGTTACGACTAGCGGACCGCACATGAAAGCGCGGAAGGCAAAATTCTTCTTCAAGAAATGGCTTGAGTATGAAGGGAAGGCTGGTGATGACAAGAGCCAGGAGAGAGTGAAGGCATTGGCGGCAGAGTATGTAAGAGCGCGGGGGAAGCAGACGGATGCCGAGTAGGTAGATATGCTTGATACCTATTTCTTCCTATACCTAAGTATGAATGCAGAAACCCGAACAGAAACTTCATTTCTTCGCCTAGTTGCGTCAAGTCTAGATCGTGAGAGTTGAAGAATTTGGCCTTAGTAGGAGCTGGGTCAGAATGCTTAAGGGTAAGTGACAGGTTGAAAGATTCAAGGAGTATGGCCGTCCACTATATAAAATTTGGTGTGCTGTAGCGAAGAGACACGGAACACGCAGAGCAGAAAGCGGCATTATGTACGTACTATTTAGAGGACATTGACATCAGAGGCGATAATCTCGAAATATTCAGCGCTGAGAACGACGATATCGGAATGGAGATTGGGATGAATAGGAACTGTCCGAGACGGTCGACGAGTCTGATGCGTCAATTGGTGGATGAATACTTCCAACGATTAGTGAATCAGCTACTCCATCTAGTTATACCACGTCGTCTGAAACAGAAAGCGAAGGGGGTATATGATCAATTTCTCAGGTATTGAAACGTCGGGCGTTTGGATGGCGAACACTCCGGAGTTGGAATGCCAAACGGGGCAGAAAAGGACTGTTTATATAGCAATTTCCCTGCCCTGGAAGCTGTTCTTGCGCGGTTGTCTCTACGTGAATTTTAGC